>SJYO01035280.1:2600854-2746776 GCA_006410555.1 Capra ibex
AAAAGACCTTGAAAGAACGAAAAAGGTACTAGGTCGTCTACAACCGTTAAACTAGAGACCAAGGAGACGGAAAAGATTTTGGTCGAACTTGTAGACCTTCAAGTGCCAAGTGCATAACGACTTCGGACCGAACCTCTTAAAACTCGTAATAAAATGATCGTACGTTCTACTCATGTTAACACGCCNACCTTGAGAGAACGAAAAAGGTACTAGGTCGTCTACAACCGTTAAACTAGAGACCAAGGAGACGGAAAAGATTTTGGTCGAACTTGTAGTCCTTCAAGTGCCAAGTGCATAACGACTTCGGACCGAACCTCTTAAAACTCGTAATGAAATGATCGTACGTTCTACTCATTTTAACACGCCATCACACTCGTAAGAAACCGTAACGGAAAGAAACCCTAACCTTACCTTTGACTGGAAAAGGTCAGGACACCTGTGACGAGTCAAAAGGTTTAAACGACCGTATAACTCACGTCGTGAAAGTGTCGGAGTAGAAAGTCCTAAACTTTGTCGAGTTGACCTTAAGGTAGTGGTGGTGATCGAAACAAGTATCACTACGAAAGATTCCAGGTGAACTGAAGTGTAAGGTCCTACAGACCGAGATCTACTCACTAGTGTGGTATCACTAATAGACCCAGTACTTTTAGAAAAAACATGTCAAGAAGGTACATAAGAACGGTGGAGAAGAATTATAGAAGACGAAGACAATCCAGGTATGGTAAAGACAGGAAATAGCTCGGGTAGAAACGTACTTTACAAGGGAACCATAGAGATTAAAAGAACTTCTCTAGAGATCAGAAAGGGTAAGACAACGAAAGGAGATAAAGAAACGTAACTAGCGACTTCTTCCGAAAGAATAGAGAAGAACGATAGGAAACCTTAGGACTTAAGTCTACGAATATGGAAAGGAAAAGAGGAAACAAAAAGCGGAGAGAAGAAAAGTGTCGATAAACATTTCGGAGGGGTCTGTCGGTAAAACGAAATATCCCTTTTATTTTTCTTCCAATCGAATGAACCTTTTGTCTGAACCCTACCTCTAACGGAACCTCTTCCAAAGAATTCCTCCCGAGATCCCTTTATCGTTTGGTGAGGTCATAAGAACGGACTTCTTGGGGTCCCTGTCTCCTCGAACCACCCGATGTCAGGTATCGTAGTGTCAGTCTGTGTCACGGACTCATGTAACCCTAGTAGTGAATACTCCAATCACCTCCTTTGTCCTGACCCCTTGTCCTCTTTAACTTGATACTACGACGAGGACACCCTTGAAGTCGATTAGGGCGACCCTCGTGAACCTCATCTTACCGGGAAGGTTCAACAGAAATAACTTCGTTCCCATATAAGGAGGAGGAGTCAGTAGTCTTCACCCACGGGAGTCCGTCCCGGAAAGGAGTCGACTCAGTCGAAGTAATCCGACCCTCGTTACGGATGTCTGTAGGAGTCGACCCCTACCGACTGTACGGGTCGTGTGAGAGTCGTCTGTCCCTTGGTCCCAGAGTCCGGGTTTCTCTTAGACCCGGTACGGGGATCATTCAAGTAATGTACAGTGGTGGGATTGAAAGGACGTGTGTTGGGGTCCTGGTAACGAGGATTCACTTATTACACATTCCGAATCAGGGTTTCCCGTCCAGAGATACAGTTTAAGGACTATTGTCCGTGGTTTGGGTATGTGCCACGAGTTTCCAAGACATAATAAGTGCAAGGAATATAGATACATTGAGCCACACTCATTGAATATACTATATCAGGGATTCAAGGGACTTAAAGGGTTTCACCGTTATCTCCACCTTAATGAAGGTTATGGTAAAACTTTACTTTAGATTGTAATTTAAAAAAATTTAAGAAAAATAAAACTTTATTAAAAAAAATGAAATAAAATGAAATGTCATGACATAACCAAAACGGTATGTAACTGCACTTAGACGGTGTCCACATGTACTCAAGGGTTTAGACTTAGGGGGAGGGTGGAGAGAGGGGTACAGTAGAGAGACCCAGTAGGGTCACGTGGTCGGGGTTCGTAGGACATAGGACATAACTTGGATCTCACCGTTAAGCAAAGNGAAGGTTATGGTAAAACTTTACTTTAGATTGTAATTTAAAAAAATTTAAGAAAAATAAAACTTTATTAAAAAAAATGAAATAAAATGAAATGTCATGACATAACCAAAACGGTATGTAACTGCACTTAGACGGTGTCCACATGTACTCAAGGGTTTAGACTTAGGGGGAGGGTGGCGGGAGGGGTACAGTAGAGAGACCCAGTAGGGTCACGTGGTCGGGGTTCGTAGGACACAGGACATAACTTGGATCTCACCGCTAAACAAAGAATGTACTATCATATGTACAAAGTTACGGTAAGAGGGTTTAGTAGGGTGGGAGAGGGAGAGGGTGTCTCAGGTTTTCTGACAAGATATGTAGACACAGAGAAAACGACAGAACGTATGTCCCAGTAGTAATGGTAGAAAGATTTAAGGTATATATACGTAATCATATGACATAACAAAAAGAAAGACCGAATGAAGTGAGACATATTATCCGAGGTCAACGTAGGTGGAGTAATCTTTACTAAGTTTACATAAGAAAAATTACCGACTTATTATGAAGTAACACATATACATGGTGTCGAAAGAATAGGTAAGAAGACGACTACCTGTAGATCCAACGAAGGTACAGGACCTATGATATTTGTCACGACACTACTTGTAACCCCATGTACACAGAGAAAGTTAGGACCAAAGGAGCCACACATACGGGTCGTCACCCTAACGAGTCCAAATGACTTTTCAACGTTTCTATTACGGTTTATGAACACACATCCGAAATAGATCTAAGTGGTTATCAATTGTAAAACGATAGAAGGAAATAATAAAAGAATATATTGACGGTGTGTTACGAATTTTAGTTCTTTGAGTTATAAGTATTCTACAATAATAGATTAGGTGTCAGGTATAAGTTTAAAGGGTTATTACAAGAGTTATTGTTCTCAAAGGGGGGTCCAGGGTTAGGTTCTAACAGGAAACGCAAATCAACGACACACAGGAATCAAAGGAAGTTGGGTCGAAGAAAGTAGTAAGAAAGGAATGAAAGTGATGGAACTGTGTAAACTTATGACGTCCGTAGAAACCGTCCTTATGACATCTTCTCTGACAAGAGTGAAAGATAGGTCGTGTTATTTAATGGTATTTAACTCGTCTAGTTTTGTCGTGTGTAAATAATAGAGTGTCAAAGATACCCGGTCCTGAAACCCGAGTCACATCGTCTCACGAGACACTCCGACAAAGTTTCTCGTCAGCTCCTTATCAGTTTCGTTAGAACTCTTTCTTCTTACCTTGACCTCCTTAGTTAGACAGACTACAGTCCGAGCTGATGTTTCGGTGTCAGTAGTTCTGTCATACCATGGCCGTGTTTCTGTCTTTATATCTAGCTACCTTATTTTATCTTTCGGGTCTCTATTTAGGTGCGTGGATACCTGTGGAATAGAAACTGTTTCCTCCGTTCTTATATGTTACCTCTTTTCTGTTAGAGAAATTGTTCACCACGACCCTTTTGACCNTGTGTTTTTATTTGAGTTTTACCTAATTTCTAGATTTACATTCTGGTCTTTGATATTTTGAGGATCTCCTGTTGTATCCGTTTTGTGAGAGGTTGTATGTAGTGTCGTCCTAGGAGATACTGGGNGGGTCTCTATTTAGGTGGGTGGATACCTGTGGAATAGAAACTGTTTCCTCCGTTCTTATATGTTACCTCTTTTCTGTTAGAGAAATTGTTCACCACGACCCTTTTGACCAGTTGGTGAACATTTTCTTACTTTGATCTTGTGAAAGATTGTTGTATGTGTTTTTCTTTGAGTTTTACCTAATTTCTAGATTTACATTCTGGTCTTTGATATTTTGAGGATCTCCTGTTGTATCCGTTTTGTGAGAGGTTGTATGTAGTGTCGTCCTAGGAGATACTGGGTGGAGGGTCTTATGACCTTTATTTTCGTTTTTATTTGTTTACCCTGGATTAATTTTAATTTTCGAAGACGTGTTGTTTCCTTTGATATTCGTTTGACTTTTCTGTCGGAAGTCTTACCCTCCTTTATTATCGTTTGCTTCGTTGACTGTTTCTTAATTAGAGTTTTTATATGTTCGTTGAGGACGTCGAGTCAAGGTCTTTTTATTTGTTGGGTTAGTTTTTTACCCGGTTTCTTGATTTCTCTGTAAAGAGGTTTCTTCTGTATGTCTACCGATTGTTCGTGTACTCTTCTACGAGTTGTAGTGAGTAATAGTCTCTTTACGTTTAGTTTTGGTGTTACTCCATGGTAAAGTGTGGTCAGTCTTACAGACGCTAGGTTTTCCGATGTTCGTTATTTACGACCTCTCCCACACCTCTTTTCCCTTGGGAGAATGTGACAACCACCCTTACGTTTGATCATGTCGGTGATACCTCTTGTCACACCTCTAAGGAATTTTTTGACCTTTATCTTGACGGAATACTGGGTCGTTAGGGTGACGACCCGTATGTGTGACTCCTTTGGTCTCAACTTTGTCTTTGCACATGGGGTCACAAGTTCATCGTGACAAATATTATCGGTCCTGTACCTTCGTTGGATCTACAGGTAGTCGTCTACTTACCTATTCTTTCGACACCATGTACATGTACTACCTCATAATGAGTCGGTAATTTTTCTTATGTAAACTTAGTAAAGATTACTCCACCTACGTTGACCTCGACTAATATGTCTCACTTCATTCGGTCTTTCTTTTTGTGGTTATGTCATATGATTACGTACATATACCTTAAATCTTTCTACCATTACTATTGGGACATTCGCTCTCTCGTTTTCTCTGTGACTACATTTCTCGTCAGAAAACCTGAGACACCCTCTCCGTCTCCCACCCTACTAAACCCTCTTACCGTAACTTTGTACATATGATAGTACATTCTTTGCTTAGCGGTGAGATCCAAGTTATGTCCTATGTCCTACGAACCCCGACCACGTGACCCTACTGAGTCTCCCTACCATACCTCTCCCTCCTCCCCCCCCCTACCCCTTGTGCACATGTGGGTACCGTCTAAGTACAACTATATACCGTTTTGGTTATGTTATAACATTTCATTAATCGGAGGTTAATTTTATTTATTGAAATATAAAAAAATTTTTTACGTCAGCTCCCGACTCAACAGTAGAAGACAAGAGGACCCCTTCCTGGACGAAGGTTTGAGTTGGTCCAACAACCGTCCTACATGAAGTAAAACGAACATCTCGAGTACGGAGAAGTTTCAGTCGTTCTCAGATCTTACCAAGACGATCATTGTACCTCCAAATGTACTACATTCTGTTGACGTCCTACTATAGGGCAGGGGAAACAGTATAAGATGAACAATCTTCCTTCAGTGTCAGGGTGAATGTGAGTACTACTCCTCCAAGATGTTCCCGTACTGATATTCCTTCACCCTAATACTCCAGGTACAAGTTCAGGTGGTGTCACTACGAGACAGGAGGAACGTAGGATGGGTCGCCAAGTACCATGGGTAATCAGAGTGATGGCCACTACAATTGAACCTAGTGAACTAATTCAAACACGGGTGATCCGAATAGGTCAATGAGAAAAGGGGAAACACTTCTCATTCATAAAACATGTCTCTATGAAATTATGTTACAGTTATAATTTAAAAGTACTTTGAAAATTACTTGATTATGGAGGTATTTGAACACTTAAGAATAAAATAAGTTACTCAGAATTAAGTAATGATTACAAGTTTGACAAGGTCTAAACCGGACCTTTTTGGGAAATTTTGACCGGGTACCTTGAAAGGAGTGCCAGGTCGCCGATTCTGAGACAGATGGTTACATCCCCTGTGTCCAAGGGAGGGACTAGACCCTTCTAGGGTGTACGGTGTCACGTCGATCCGGGTACACGGTGTCGATAACTCGGACTCGAGATCTCGGGTCCTCGCCGTTGATGACTTCGGTGCACAGGGTCTCGGTGTGAGATGTTGTTCTCTTCGGTCACGTTACTCTTCGGACACATGGTGTCGATCTCTTTCGGACATGTCGTTGATTCTGGGTCCTGTCGGTTTTTATATTTATTTATTTATATCAATTATAACAAAAACGAAACCGAGGTAGCGAAGTAAGAAAGACCTCAATAAAGAGGTGACTAGAGGTCATCGTATAACCCGTGGATGGCTGGGCCCCTCAAGGGGAAAGTCACAGGATAATAAAACGGAAAAGTATGACAAGTACCTCAAGAGTTCCGTTCTTACGACTTCACCAAACGGTAAGGGAAGAGGTCACCTGGTGTAAGACAGTCTTGAGAGGTGGTACTGGGAGGGTAGAACCCACCGGGGTGTACCGTACCGAATCAAAGTAACTTAATCTGTTCCGACACCAGGGACACTAATCTAACCGATTAAAAGATACTAAGTACCCCAGCTTTTCTCAGCCTGTGCTGACTCGCTGACTTGACTTGACTTATCAATTATATATTAATTTTTCACTTCCCGAAAAGATTACTGAGTCTGTCATCTCTTAAAGTTAGGGACCCAGTTCTTCTAGGGGGCGTCTTCCCTTACCGTTAGATGAGGGCATAAGAACGGACCTCTTAAGGTGCCTGTCTCCTCAGGCCACCCGATGTCAGGTATCCCAGAGTTTTTCAGTCTGTACTGACTCGCTGATTGTGGAAGTGAAAGCGAAAATGAGATAATTATTTATTTTAATTTTTCTTTTGTTTAGACCCGGGACACAGGGAAACTGTCCATAGGTAGTAGGGTATTCATTAGGGAATGAAAGACCAAACATACCGAACATAAAAAATAAAAGATATATACGTGTTCATATATAATACTTCGAAGTCATGGAATTATTGGAAAGACCGACCCCTCTATCATGGGGAGGACCCCGGTCAGTCGAGCATCTCTATCGTTTCTGGGTCGTACGGAAACTAAACGTTTGATTAGTTAGGTTCCGGTCTACAGGGAATAGACCGGGACCTCCCAGGTCCTCTGTAATAAGGAGGTAGAAGTAGTAGGGTCCCGGTCTACGGTCCGTAGATCCCTTATGGGATATCGAATCTCGGACGACTATAATAACTTCGATCGGTTAGGGAATGGGACGACGGAACGGAACGGGAACTTAAAGGTGGTCACCACCCGATACGGGGAGGGGAGTAAGGATGGAGAAAACCGAGGACTGGTGGGACCATAGAGAAGGTACACCGTGACATACTGTAAGACAAAGCTCCTGACACTCATATTATATAAAACAAAAGGGTTCGATGAGAACACGGAGGAGAACACCGGTGTGGACTGACTAGTAATGTATTTTCTTGTGTCTTGTGTCTCGTGTTCTATCAGGTCTTAGTAGAGTATAAAACGACAAAGTCGGGACCTTAGTCGGTAAAGAGGTTTCCTAGAACCAAGGGAACTAGTCTCTTACCATAAATCTTTGGTTATCCCCAGAGGGGACTACCGAGGTGACCATTTCTTAGACGGACGTTACGTCCTCTGGACCCAAGTTAAGTACCCAGTTCTTTCAGGGGACCTCTTCCTTTATCCTTGGGTGAGGTCATAAGAACGGACCCTTTAGGGTACCTGTCTCGTCGGACTAACCGATGTGAGGTATCACAGTGTTTTTCACCCTTTGTTGACTCCCTGATTGTGAGTACGGTGGTCCACCTACATGATATATTACATGTAGACCCGAGATCCACATAAAATGAATTTTACCATAGTTGTAAACACCGTTATGGAAAAGAGTAGACTCGTTCGTTGGACCCAACCTTCTTAATATTACCAATTTTCTCACCCGAGACCTAGGTCTAACGGACTTGGGTTTAAGACGGTGACACTGTTTGACGCTATGGAACCTCTCAGGGAATATTAACTAGTGGACACACTACCACAAATATTGTCACGGATGAAACTTTCCAACGATACTCTTAAGTAACTCTACATGTACATTTCGAGAGTCGAGTACGTACGGTGACGTAATGAGCCATTTATAAATAACTTCCTAGGAGTACAACAAGTCTTTGAGGCTTCCTTCTTACTTTTACTCCCCCTTTGAGAATAGATGTAAGAAAATCTCGGTCTATAGAACCTTACACTTCAGTTCACCCGGAATCCTTCGTAGTGATGTTTGTTTCAATCACCTCCACTACCTTAAGGTCAACTCGACAAAGTTTATGATTTTCTACTACGACACTTTCACGACGTGAGTTATACGGTTGTTTAAACCTTTTAAGTCGTCACTGGTGTCCTCACCTTTTCCAGTCAAAAGTAAGGTTAGGGTTTCTTTCCGTTACGGTTTCTTACGAGTTTGATGGTGTGTTAACGTGAGTAGAGTGTGCGATCATTTCATTACGAGTTTTAAGAGGTTCGGTCCGAAATTGTTATGCACTTGAACAACCCACAAGTTCGACCTAAATCTTTTCCGTCTCCTTGGTCTCTAGTTTAACGGTTGTAGGCGATCTAGTAACTTTTTCGTTCTCTCAAGGTCTTTTTGTAGAAAAAGATGAAATAACTGATACGGTTTCGGAAACTGACACACCTAGTGTTATTAGACACCTTTTAAGACTTTCTCTACCCTTATGGTCTGGTGGATTTGACGGAGAACTCTTTAGACATACGTCCAGTCCTTCGTTGTCAATCTTAACCTGTACCTTGTTGTCTGACCAAGGTTTATCCTTTTCCTCATGCAGTTCCGACATATGACGGTGGGACGACTAAATTGAATATACGTCTCATGTAGTACTCTTTGCGACCCGACCTTCTTCGTGTTCGACCTTAGTTCTAACGACCCTCTTTATAGTTATTGGAGTCTATACGAGTCTACTGTGGTGGGAATACCGTCTTTCACTTCTTCTTGATTTCTCGAAGAACTACTTTCACTTTCACCTCTCACTTTTTCAACCGAATTTCGAGTTGTAAGTCTTTTGATTCTAGTACCGTAGGTTAAGGTAGCGAAGTACCCTTTATCTACCCCTTTGTCACCTTTGTCACAGTCTGAAATAAAAAAACCCGAGGTTTTAGTGACGTCTACCACTGACGTCGGTACTTTAATTTTCTGCGAATAGGAACCGTCCTTTCAATACTGGTTGGATCTATCGTATAATGTTTCGTCTCTGTAATGAAACGGTTTTTTCAGACAGATCAGTTCCGATACCAAAACGGTCATCAGTACATGCCTACACTTTAAATCTGATATTTCTTTCGACTCACGACTTCTTAACTACGAAAAACTTGACACCACAACCTCTTCTGAGAACTCTCAGGGAACCTCACGTTCCTCTAAGTTAGTCAGGTAAGATTTCCTTTAGTCAGGACCCACAAGTAACCTCCCTGACTACAACTTCGACTTTGAGGTTAGGAAACAGGTGGACTACACTTCTCGACTGAGTAAACTTTTCTGGGACTACGACCCTTTCTAACTTCTACCCTCCCCTTTCCCTACGGTCTTCTACTCTACCAACCTACTGTAGTGGCTGAGTTACCTGTACTTAAACCCATTTGAGGCCCTCTACCACTACCTGTCCCTCCGGACCGCACGACATCAGGTATCCCACCGTTTCTCAACCTGTACTGACTCGCTGACTTGACTCGACTTGGAGGAAAAATCTTTTATTTATTTTTCACTTAAACAGTTCCTAGAAGTAGGAGAATACATTTAGAAAAAGAAATTCTTAAGGGGTGGTATTTAAAATAAATAAATAAATATAAGTAAAATCGACACGACCCAGAACGAACGACTCGCGCCCGCAAGAGATCAACGCCACTCACACCCGATGAGAAGTAACTCCAGGACTCGAAGAATAACGTCGAAGATGAGGACCACGTCCCGTGTCCGAGGAGATCCACGTGTCCGAAGTGAATCGACATCGTGCACCCGAGCAAACAACCCCCTTGCTCGAGTCAGCGAGGTGACGTACACTTTAGAAGGGTCTGGTCTTTACCTTGGACACAGGAGAGGTAACAGTACTCTTAAGAATAGGTGAAGTGGGGACCCCTTCAGGGGGTGACATTGAAAAAAAAAAGACTAAAATACGTGAACATTATGATAAAAAAGGATAGGAGACACAAGTGACTTGTTCTAAATTTTAAAAATATTTCGATGAAAAGTATTGAAAAACGAAAGGGAAGTATAAATAGTACAAAATTTAAATAAGAGATTTCTCCTTACGAGACTTAGACATAGAAGGTTAAACTAGTTCTCGGAAAACTCCAGTGATACCGGTGTTTGTCGGGATGACGACAGACACAGACCCCCAGTCACCCCAGAAGAAAGGTAAGGTCGTGACCCTCTACCACAGAGTTTCCGGTGAAGTATAGGTGTCGTTAGAAACACATTCTCACAAGGGTAGTCTCTGTTCAATAGTACCAGTCACACACGTACAGGACATCTTCTCGTCCGGGGACGGAAGTCGAGGGGTTTGAAGACGGGTAACAACACACCCTCTCCCCCCGTTCCCATGTTTGCAGGTAACAATACCAACCGTGTCTACCAAAACTCCAAAGAGAGAAGTGACTGTCAACGGTCTGGGTTACGACTCTTTGTGGTGTTGAAGTTTAACCAAAATGATGTAACATTCTTCGATCTTCACACACATAATAAGTGAGTCAGTGTAGACTGAGAAACGATGGGGTGCTTGATATTCGGGTAGTCCGAGGAGACAGGCACCTTAAGAGGTTCATTCTTATGACCTCACCCAACGGTAAGGGAAGAGGTCCTTTAGAAGGACTGTGTTCTAGTTTGGGGACAGAAGGTTAACGTCCACCTAACAAATGACGATCTTCGTCGATCTTCTGGTGGATACTTTACAATATATATGCTAAGTTTCTTTTTTATGAAAGGTAAATAAACACAAGTACAAGAAGGAGGAAGTAAATTTTTTTCAGTCTTTCCTTGAGTGTGTTTGGAGTACGGTTTTGACACGGACTCTGAGACTAAGAATTTCTGTAGATCAGTAGTGTCTTCTGTAGTTTGGTAACTCTTCTGTCAGTCCCTTGACCTCCTCCTCCGTCAGTTCTTTCTAGTCCGGGACATTAGTACGTGGGGACACAAGAGTGCTACCCCTCCTCTCGTCGGTCTTGGTGAAGACGTTTCCGTCCACGTTCCTCTCGTACTTAAGATGTAGGACTCGGTCGAAAATTATTGTAGAAGAACTGTTGACCGTAGAGATCGGGTCTAAGGACTAAATTAATGAGCCTCTCTGTCGACAGGACTTCCGAGAGTGTTTCCTCGAATAAACCAAAAATGATCTGTTCCTCGTTTACGTAATTTTGATGAGATCTACTCCCCCTGACGGGACCACTAGGTTACCAATTCTGAAGTGGAAGGTCACGTCCTGAAATGTCCAAGTTAGGAAACAGTCCTTCAATTTTAGGGTGTGCGAAGTACGGGGGTTTTGTTTTGTATTTGATGTCTTCGTTATACTACTGTTTAAATTATTTATGTAATTTTTACCAGGCGTAGTTTTTTTTAAAAAAATTAGAATTTTTTTCTTTATAAGACCTACTAAAAGTAGAAAGTTAAACCACAAAGTCAGTGAAACGTTAGGAATGAGTTCAAGAGGAGTGGCAAATTTAGACTTTTTCATTAAAGACTTAGTGACGCTTCCGGAACAACTTTTTGGTACTGAGATATTTCTTAGAAACTCAGTAAACTTTATCCAGTCCGATTACCAAATTGAACTTTTACCTTACTTAAAGGGTGGTTCCATGCACTGCCACAAAAACATTGTATTCTGTTACTTCCCTCAACAATGATCCACTAAGTCGATTAAATCTTAGAGTCGAGGGAAAGACCCCTCCTTTAGACTCCGCACCACAAACATGATCTCCGACCCCAGCACGATTGAGTCTGAAGTCAAGAGGACGAAACCCGGTCTACCTCCGACACTTGTTTCTCAATCTTTCATTCCAGTCGGAGGTGAAATCGGTCTTGACTCGGGACCTAGGTCACTTCAGACAGTCCAAAGACACTCACACAGACAGAGAGAGAGAGTGTGTGTGTGTGTGTGTGTGTGTGTGTGTGTGTGTGTGTGGTTCAGAATTGACTAGGGGAAGATATAACGACAAGACCCATTTTAAGGGATCCCGTTTTAGTTGTCATTGGGTTCAAGAGTCGAGTGACTCATAGTCACCCTTAACACGGTACGACCGTAAACTGACTGTCGGAGTTTTGGTCAAACTGACTCTCACTTCCGACACTCCCGATCCACCTCCTAATTGAGTGGTTGAACCTTTCCAATGAACCTCTCTCAAGTGCAACGGAGAATAAATACGAAGTCAGACAGAGTCTCTCACGACTTCAGTGTCTTTACCGATTTTTGACTTGTTGTCTTCACAAAATTTAAGTCTCAAGTTGGTGTCCGTGTATGTTAGAGACAACAGTGGTCCCTGGGGACCTTTCACTACGGATTTTTAGTCGAGTCTCGGTTGGAGGAAACCGAAGATAACACACCTAGAAGATAACGATGGACTGTCTTCGGGGTGACCCGACTTAAAATAAAAAAAATTAAAAAAATTTAAAAAAATAAAAAAATTTAGAAATTAAGAATGTACGCAAGGGTTTGTACTTTTTTATACCTTGCGAAGTGCTTAAACGCACAGTAGGAACACGTCCCCGGTACGATTAGAAGAGACATAGCAAGGTTAAAATCATATACACGACGGTTTCGCTCGTGACCCGACTTAAAATTTACTGTCCTTTCCTCCCCTCTCTCAAGGTGGGGTCGGAAAGACCTTTTTACTTTCCGTTTTCATATATATATGGAGTTTCCCGGTCACCCCTTTAGGAAATGTGTAATCCTGTCCTAATTCCTTTACTTTTGTCCAAAATAATGAAGAGAGGATATGACTTAGATCTTTTTGTTTATCTGATGAGAATAAAAATTGGTGACAATTACAACAATTCGTCGATTCAGCACAGGTTGAGATACTGGGGTTCTTGACGTCGTACGGTCCGAAAGACCAGTAAGTGATAGAGGACCTCAAACGACTTTAAGTACAGGTAACTCATCTACTACGATAGATTTGTAGAGTAGGAGACGGTGGGAGAAGAGGAAGACGGAATTTAGAAAGGTCATATTCCCAGAAAAGGTCATTCACTCAATCGAGAAACTGTAGTTCACCGGTTTCATAGTCTCGAAGTCGAAGTCGTAGACAGGAAAGTTACTTATAAGTCCCAACTAAAGGAAATCCTAACTAATCAGTGGAGGTCGTGATGTCAAGTTTTCGTAGTCAAGAAACCACGAGTCGGAAGAAATACCAGGTTGAGAGTGTAGGTATGTATTGATGACCTTTTTGGTACCGAAACTGATATACCTGGAAAGAGTCGTTGCACTACAGAAACAGAAATTGTGTGACAACTCCAAAGAAGTGTGGAAAGAAAGGTTCCTCGTTCGCAGAAAATTAAAGTGTCGACGTCAGTAACAAGTGGCACCAAAATCTCAGGTTCTTTTCTTTTAGACAGCGACGAAGATGAAAAGGTGGAAGAAGAAGCATTATACACGTGACGATTAAAAATTGACAAGTCAAGTTAAGTCAGCGAGTCAGCACAGGTTGTGAAACGGCGGGGTACTTCACGTCGTACGGTCCGGAGGGACAGGTAGTGGTTGGGGACCTCAAGTGAGTCTGAGTGCAGGTAACTCAGTCACTACGGTAGGTCGGTAGAGTAGGAAACAGCAGGGGAAGAGGAGGACGAGGGTCATGGAGGGTCGTAGTCTCAGAAAAGGTTACTCAGTTGAGAAGCGTACTCCACCGGTTTCATGACCTCGGAGTCGAAATCGTAAGGAAGGTTTCTTTAGGGTCCCGACTAGAGGAAATCTTAACTGACCAACCTAGAGGAATGTCTGGTTCCCTGAGAGTTCTCAGAAGAGGTTGTGGTGTCAACTTTTCGTAGTTAAGAAGCCATGAGTCGAAAGAAGTGACAGGTTGAGAGTGTAGGTATGTACTGGTGACCTTTTTGGTATCGGAGCTGATCTGTCGCCTCTTCCGTTACCGTGAGGTGAGGTCATGACAACGGACCTTTTAGTGTACCTGTCTCCTGGGACCATCCGACGTCAGGTACCCCAGCGACTCCCAGCCTGTTCTGACTTGCTGAAGTGAAAGTGAAAAGTGAAAGTGCGTAACCTCTTCCTTTACCGTTGGGTGAGGTTACAGAACGGACCTCTTAGGGTCCCTGCCCCCTCGGAGCACTCGACGGCAGATACCCCAGCGTGTCTCAACTTGTACTGACTTCACTGAATCGTATCGCACTGATCTGTCTGGAAACAACCGTTTCATTACAGAGACGAAAACTTATACGACAGATCCAACCAGTATTGAAAGGAAGGTTCCTCATTCGCAGAAAATTAAAGTACCGACGTCAGTGGTGGACGTCACTAAAACCTCGAGTCTTTTTATTTCAGACTGTGACAAAGGTGACAAAGGGGTAGATTAACGGTACTTCACTACCCTGGTCTACGGTACTAGAAACAAAAGTCTTACAACTCGAAATTCGGATGAAAAAGTGAGAATTACCAGGTGTATAGGACTAACGACTTTTTGTTTCGGTTCAAGTACTTTATGACCGACATTGGAAGTAAGATACGACAGGTGGTCCCAAGACAGGTTAGTTAGGCGCAACCACCTTTCAGAAGAGTAAACTTTTGTGGTTCAATTGAATTAAATTTTAAAAATAAATAAAAAATTAATTCCAGATTAACTAAATGTTATAACTTAATCAAAGTTCAATCGATATGTATATCTACGTATACCCAAAGGGTCCACCGAGATCACTATATCTTGGGTAGACGGTTACGTCCTCTGTATTCTCTACACCCAAACTAGGGACTCAGCCCTTCTAGGGGACCTCCTCCCGTACCGTTGAGTGAGGTCATAAGAACGGACCTCTTAGGGTTCTTGTCTCCTCAGACTACCCGATGTCAGGTACCCCAGTGTTTCTCAGCCTGTGTTGACTTCACTGAATTGTGTGTGAGTACGTATATACATATATCGATATAAGAAAATTTTTTCAGAAAAGGTAATATCCAATAATATTCTATGACCTATATCAAGGGACATGATATTAGGAATAACAAATTGACAAAATATATATCATCATACCTGACCTTCTTAGTGTTCGACCTTAGTTCTAACGGTCCTCTTTATAGTTATTGGAGTCTATACGTCTACTGTGGTGGGAATACCGTCTTTCACTTCTCCTTGATTTTTCGGAGAACTACTTTCACTTTCTCCTCTCACTTTTTCAACCGAATTTTGAGTTGTAAGTCTTTTGCTTCTAGTACCGTAGGACAGGGTAGTGAAGTACCCTTTATCTACCCCTTCGTCACCTTTGTCACCGTCTACAATAAAAAAACCCAAGGTTTTAGTGACGTCTACCACTGACATCGGTACTTTAATTTTCTGCGAATGAGGAACCTTCCTTTCAATACTGGTTGGATCTATCATATAAGTTTTCATCTCTGTAATGAAACGGTTGATTCCAGGCAGATCAGTTCCGATACCAAAAAGGTCACCAGTACATACCTACACTCTCAATGTGACACCTCTTCCGACTCACGGCTTCTTAACTACGAAAACTTGACACCACAACCTCTTCTGAGAACTCTCAGGGATCCTGACGTTCCTCTAGGTTGGTCAGGTAAGACTTCCTCTAGTCAGGACCCTAAAGAAACCTTCCTTACTACGATTTCGACTCCGNTACCGTCTTTCACTTCTCCTTGATTTTTCGGAGAACTACTTTCACTTTCTCCTCTCGCTTTTTCAACCGAATTTTGAGTTGTAAGTCTTTTGCTTCTAGTACCGTAGGACAGGGTAGTGAAGTACCCTTTATCTACCCCTTCGTCACCTTTGTCACCGTCTACAATAAAAAAACCCAAGGTTTTAGTGACGTCTACCACTGACATCGGTACTTTAATTTTCTGCGAATGAGGAACCTTCCTTTCAATACTAGTTGGATCTATCATATAAGTTTTCATCTCTGTAATGAAACGGTTGATTCCAGGCAGATCAGTTCCGATACCAAAAAGGTCACCAGTACATACCTACACTCTCAATGTGACACCTCTTCCGACTCACGGCTTCTTAACTACGAAAACTTGACACCACAACCTCTTCTGAGAACTCTCAGGGATCCTGACGTTCCTCTAGGTTGGTCAGGTAAGACTTCCTCTAGTCAGGACCCTAAAGAAACCTTCCTTACTACGATTTCGACTCCGAGGTCATGAAACCGGTGGAGTACGCTTTTCAACTGAGTAACCTTTTCTGGGACTACGACCCTCCCCAACCCCCATCCTCCTTTTCCCCTACTGTCTCCTACTCTACCGACCTACCGTAGTGACTGAGCTACCTGCACTCAGACTCACTTGAGGTCCCCAACCACTACCTGTCCCTCCGGACCACACGACGCTAAGTACCGCAACGTTCCTCAGCCTGTGCTGACTCACTGACTTGACTTGACTTGACTTGATACATAGACAATTAAGGTATGAGGATTAAATAAGGGAAAGGTTCACTTGAAATTTTAGTAAATAGATTAAGTTCATCTTGGGTTTGTTACAGACCTTTAAGACAATAAGTCTTTACGGTACATTTTTCGGGAATTTAGACCAGTTGTAAAAAGTGACCTTTCCCACACCACTTTATTATCCTTTTTCGGTTCACACACCTCCCTTCTCGTACTCACAGACTCAGTATTGGAGGACTCATCCTCCTCAGGTCTCACGTAGTAAGTGGTCGGAACACTGGAGTCCGACGTATCGTTGGGAGTACTCGGAGTCAGGAAGTGGACCTGAATCGAGGGATGACTGACGACGTTTCAAGTTAATATAGGACTCTTCTACTCGTGTACAGATACACTATAAATTAACAGGGAGGGAGGAAGGAAATTACGTGTCATTGACCTATTATCAAAGACAGTAGGAGGGGTTTTCGTTGACCCTAGATCCCTTCCTTTTTTTTTTTTTTTGTTGTGGGTGTTTCCCTTGGCGTCCCAACTGGTCCACGTTTTACTTAGGTAAATACGTGTTTGTCTACTTAAGTAGTGAAAAGTGACAAATCCCAAACAAAATTAATAGATACCGAGAAGAAGACTTGACTTTAATTTGGAAGACCTAAAGTTACCGGAGTAAAGATTTTACTGATCTTTAAACCCAGTGGACGTAATCACCCAAATTTGAACCCGACACGTAATCTTGGTGAACCCCTCGAAAGAATATTACGTCTCAGGACCGGGGTGGAAATCTCTCAGGAACAAGGAAAACCCGATTTAGTCCCACAAACCAAAATCTATGGGTATCGGGTAACTCTGGCTCTACTAGAAACTTCAGGGAATGGTAGAGTGTACCGTCCGAGATCATGTTTGGTGTTCTTTACTGTGAGTTTAGTCTTTTGTTCTCGGGAAAAGGGACTTTCAAAAACACGCGACCGAAGTGTCCGTACGAGACGTGGAAGCCGAGTGAGTAGGGAGAGACCTCGTCGGTCGGAGGTTCTTCCTTCTCGGACTAGGTGTAGAACCCGAAGTCTTGTACCTACTCCGTAGGGTCCTCCACAGAACAGACTTTTACAGACACTCCGGTTCCTCTAAGGGACCGAGTTGCACCCCCATTCTACTACCGACACTCTACAACTTGATTTCGATGGTCTACTCCTACTCCCATAACTCCTCTTTACCTACTGTCATTTCCATTTAAGATCAAATTAGGACCCGGTTCTTCGAATAATAATAAAAAAACAAACAAACGCAAAGGTAAACAAAATATAAATCTAAAGGTGCCACTATTGTATCTCATAAACAGAAAGACAAACTGAACAAAGTGGTTCATATAATGAGAGATCCAGGTAGGTATAGTGACTTTTACCGTCTTAAAGTGAGGAAAAATACCGACTCATTATAAGTATATATGTATGTATATGCACACACACACACACACACACACACATATAGAAATAGGTAAGTAGACAATTACCTGTGAATCTAACGTAGGTATAGAACCGTTAAAATTTATTACGACGACATTTGTAACCCCACGTACTTAGAAAAACTCAATCACAAAAGTAAAAGAAGTCTATATATGGATTCTCACCTTAACAACCTAGTATATCATCAAGGTAAAAATTAAGAAACTCCCTGACGGTATGTCCAAAGGTATGAAATATTAGGGGAGTCTAATATTAGGGTAGTCCCATGTTTGCAAGGGAGAAGAGGCGTAGGAGTAGGCTCGACCGAATGGTGACGAGGGAGAGAGACGGAAGGAGAATGACACCAACATATGGGACGAATGTCAAAGTTTATCTCTTGTCGAGGACCGAAGAGGAAAAGGACTCTTACGGACGATGAGGTAGTTGAACCAACGTCTCTACCGAGGACCGTCGGTGTAATAAGTCCGGGAGGTCGGGACCCGTGCACAGGGTCAGGTCAGAACAGGTTACGTCGACGAGGGAAGGGAGTCTTGGACCTCAACCCTCCCCAGAGAACTTGTCTCCTTTTTTACATTTGAACTGATAACAGTCATCGGTATGAAAAAGTACATTGTCTCTTTTTTTAAGAAAAGAAAGTAATGTTTCTTATTTCAATCTTTGTCTTCTCAGTTTCTGTATTCTACCTCTCATTCTTCCTGTAAGACCTAAAGGATGTCTCAAACCAAGAGGAACAGGTATCGAAGTAGTAGGATCGACGTAGGGATGGAAACTCAAGTGTTGATTACAGGGAAATCAATTTCTTCAACCTTAACCGAAGACAATGAATATTAGTTTTTTCGAGATCCCTGAGAGGACCACCAAGTCACCGATTCTGAGACACGAGGGTTACGTCCCTCAGACCCGGACTGGGGACTAGGTCCCTTGATCGAGGGTGTATGACGTTTATTTCTAGGGTGTACGACGTTACTTCTAGTTTATAAGGTGCACGACGTCGATTCTGGGTCTCGTCCAGTTTATTTTTTTATAAATTATTTGTTTCACCGTCGCCTCCGTTTTGGGGGTCTTTATTTGTTGAGACTCATACCAATGATACATACTTACCAATACAAAGAGTTTACAGTTTACTCACTCTTTGGTCGTGAAAGGCTTATTCTTTCCGTTTTATGTACACCGTCTTTCGTTGGTTCTCCATTCTCTAGCCTCAAGTTTAGAAGGAGCATCTTAGGGTGACGGTGTATCTTAGTGTCTGGTGACCGTAATTAAGAATTTGTATTGAGGAAAGATAACGGGTGATCAACCTACTGTAACCCTTCTTAGAACACCTAAATTATTATTTTAAATTGGGAACACCTAAATTAATATTTCACTGGTATTTCTAAGACACTGTCCCACCTTCGACTTGGTAAGTGAGATAGCTCTGAAAAAGGTTGTAATGTTGGGTACGAATGTAACGATAATAGAACTATATTAGTTTTCATTAAAAGGGACCTTAATAAGAACTCCCGTGTAATGTGTGTAGTTTACCAATCCTCTTGAGTGACATTCTCCGTGTACTGTTGACGAGTACACGTACTGCCCGTTTTTTCTTTGAACCCCTCAAATTTATATTGTTTACGGTCAAAACGGGTTGAAAAGTATACTGGAAACCCGTAACGAATTTTCGTTTAGTAGAATCTTGAACAGACACATGAACTTGTTTTAAATCGTTTAGAAATAACCCTGGGTTGATTTATGGACTGACACGATCGACAACACGGGAGTTTCTTCTTTCCTATCGGACGAGAGACCCTGGGGTCGCCTCGATCCGTCCGACCACTGACACACGTAATCACGTGGCACCCGACTAACCATGAGTCACCCCCACACAAGTTCTTGTTTCATCCTCACTACTCGGCCAGACCCTCCATCCGTCCCTACACTACCCTCCACAGTGCCTTTTCACTACTGAAGTGATCGAAACAGATCCCTTGTTCGACTCCCCCCACCTGGTCCCGTCCTACCTTCTTGTCCCGGAAAGACCGTCACCCTCCTGCCGTATGTACTCTGCACTCTAACTCTTGGTCAAGGTCACAAGCCTCTGGCCGTCAGGAACATCGCTCCATTTTTTGGGTGAGAAAAGTTTCCATAAGTACCCTACTCTAACTAAGGACTCACTTACTCCCTCTATTTTCACTCGAAAATTATTGACACCCTTGAGATCATAAATTTTAATCAGTGTTTTTTATTATTTCCCTAGATCGTATATACCCTCACTCCCTTAGGGTCTCTACCTCTATATTACTTAGTATTTACCTCATCTCTGTAGGACGGGTCCTCTCACGTAACCAACCACTCTTATTATTCATTATTCATTGTAAACACCTCACTAACAATTTACGGTCCACGAAGGACGGAATCTGTGTAACTGAGTGAAGTATGTACCGTTGAGACACTACATCCAAGACAATAATAGGACAGAGTCTCCGGGAGAAGGAGTGGGTCAGTAAGGGGAAAAGACGTGAGTAGTGGTCATGTGTTATATATAAAAAATTCGTGATAAAAATTTTAAACAGAGAGAGGAAGACTATCTGACGTGAGAGGAATTCTCGTCCTTCGAAATAAATAACGGTGTAGGGGTCGTGAATCTTCTGTATAATCATCGAGTTATTTGTGACCACTTGCTTACTTACTGTCTTTTACTCCATGTCTTAACAACTATTGAGTGGGGTTTAGTTTATCGGACCGTCACTGTCCTAGTTCCTCGTCATGACACCTGAGATTTTGAGACCTCACTCTGACACACGAGTTTCCCTCCGTTTTGTCTGCACTCCCACCTCCCTGACCTCGTGGTCGGGTGATTCTTGTCCGAACTCTCCAGTAACCAAGTAATGAAATAAGTAAGTTAAAGGTCATTTTTACATACCTCGTGGATGACACGTGGTCCGTGACCCCTTCGTTTTCACCTGTTTCGTCTTTCCCAAAGTGTCAGTCTCCCCTTCTCTCCCCTTCTTTGCCTTTTTCTTTGTTCACTTATGTGTCTTATTAAAGTTCCTACTGTTGTCTTGCCCCCATACACTATATACGTGTGTAGACCGGAGACTCCACTACACACTCGTCTTAGGATGTCGGACTTCGAGGTTTTCTTCTACTCCGAGTCTTGTTCCTTCTGTCCTTCCGTCACGACCACCCTCTCGATACCTACCCCCAACCTCTCAACTTTCTTTGGGTACTACTATCGTCAAGACGTGTCCTTCGACTCTCAAGTGTCGGTCCTCCTTCCGGTCACAGTTGAAAACCCGTCACAGACCGATCCTGGTCTCGGTTCACCAACTTCCTTAACAGATCTTTTGGCATAGACCAGAATTCGGTGTTTATGTTTGGTCTTTTCTGGGACGAAATCCAACGGGTGTCTCCCTATCTTTGTCTCCCACGAGTTCTCGTTCTCTGAGGTATAATGTTCTATTGAAACAGTCGAACTCGGACCTTCACGGATATTACTTAACACTGTACAGGGGTGTTAAGTATTTCCGTGACAGACCATCTCGTCTCTACGGTACCCTCCACTGTCACCGGAATTCTTTTTTTCATAACAACAAGTCAGTACAGACTGAGAAACGTTGGGGTACCTAACATCGGGTGGTCCGAGGAGACACGTACCTTAAGAGGTCCGTTTTTATGACCACGTCCAACGATACGAGAGGAAGTACCCAAGAAGAGTTGTGTCCAATTGTAGATTATGTTTACTATGAATTGGACCCGATACCTGGCCTGGTCACTAAGGTTTTAGAATACCTCACTTATATTCCAGGTGAACTTTACAAACACTTTGTACGTCTACTGACCGGGGTTGGGAACAACAAGTCAACGATTCAACACACACCTGAGAAACTTGGGGTACCTAACGTCGTACAGTCCGAAGGGACAGAAAGTGGTAGAGGGCCTCAAGTGAGTCTGAGTACAGACAACTCAGTCACTACGGTAGGTTGGTAGAGTAGGAGACAACGGGGGAAGAGGAGGACAAGAGTAACAAAGGGTCGTAGTCCCAGAAAAAGTTACTCAACCGAGAAACATGGTCCACCGGTTTCTTAATCTTGAAGATGAAGTCGTAGTCAGGAAACTGGGAATGTGACTGTTTAACGACAAGTCATACAGGTCGCTCCCTGACCTTATACACAGACGGTTCGTCCACTAGAGACCTGCCCGGTGTAGAACTCTTTGCACCCCGTCCTAGGTGCTTACTCGAAGTCCCTCAGGTACTTAGGGGTCCTTACCTCACTTTTTACACACACACAATCAACGAGTCAGTACAGACTGAGAAAGTCTGAGAAACACTTTTTACACACACAAATGTATTTACATATAAAGAAAAAGACCCCTCTCAGGAATAGTAATGTTCTGAGTTTTGAATTCTTGGTGGTTAACTCAAGACGGGAAACAGAATCTCTCGTCCTTTGTGTCTCAGGGTCCTTATATTCGCTGAGTTGACTAGGAGTTTCAACCGTCTCTCGTCTCAACCCGACAGTGGGGTCTAAAAGAGAAAGGTTCGGGGGACGAGAGGAGAGAAACGAGACGACTGATATTCCTACCTCCCTCTTCCTCCTACCCCTAGATTCGTGTACCTCCGTTTCAGTAGTTTCCTAACGAGTGGAGGAAACACCGGTGTCCACCCTATCTAGACGTCTCACATCTCAATCTTGCCACTACGGAGTCGTTTCCTGGGTCAACGAGTGGACGTGGTGGCGAGGTGTAAGACTGGGGACACCTTAGGTGGGGGTCGTCCTGGATTTGGGTACTGTCTCCCGTAGGTACGGACCTGTCTCCCGTAGGTACGGACCTGTCTCCCGTAGGTACGGACCAACAACCTATCTACCACCACTACCTCTCTACAAGAAGAAAAAAAATAAAAATTACGAGGAAGACGAAACAAGTAAATAAATCAAATTAAACCGACACGACCCAAAAACAACACCGTACGTCCGAAGAGATCGGTAGGACATCCGAAGTAACGAGATGTCGTATACCCTAGTATCAATGGGATGGCCTCGAGTTTGGACGTAGATGGACGTAACCTTCACCTAAGAGATCGGGACCTGGTGTCCCTTCAGGACACTAGTAGAATATTTCTGGACGGAAGGATAGGGACTCGTTCACCCACTAAGACCCGAAGGGACAGACGTGAGTTCAGTCAAAAGGTAAGTAGATAAAGAATCCGGTCAGACTTATAAGTGGGAAAGATCATACGAGTCCTGTACGAAGGAGAACCTAGGAAGAGGGTCAGACCTAGGGTACAGTAATTGTGGTCGACCGAGAAGTTAAAACTGCACACAAGACGGGAGATCTAGACCAGGTTTAGGAAATTTGGGACCGGAGTCGGACTCGAAGATCTAAGTAGTCGACCCAAGTGGAAGGAGAAAAAATAAATTTTTTTTAATAGTTGAACGGACTGAAGTCCGAGATGATGTTTCGGTGTCAGTAGTTCTGTCATACCATGACCGTGTTTCTGTCTTTATATCTAGTTACCTTGTTTTATCTTCCGGGTCTCTATTTAGGTGGGTGGATACCTGTGGAATAGAAACTGTTTCCTCCGTTCTTATATGTTATCTCTTATTTGTTAGAGAAATTATTCACCACGACTCTTTTGACCAGTTGGTAAATATTTTCTTACTTTGATCTAGTGAAAGATTGTGACGTGTGTTTTTCTTTGAGTTTTACCTAATTTCTAGATTTACATTCTGGTCTTTGATATTTTGAGGATCTCCTCTTGTATCCGTTTTGTGAGAGGCTGCATTTAGTGTCGTCCTAGGAGATACTGGGTGGAGGGTCTCAGTACCTTATTTTCGTTTTTATTTGTTCACCCTGGATTAATTTGGATTTCCGAAAACGTGTTACTTCCTTTGATATTCGTTTGACTTTTCTGTCGGAAGTCTTACCCTCTTTTATTATCGTTTACTTCGTTGACTGTTTCTTAATTAGAGTCTTTATATGTTCGTTGAGGACGTCGAGTCAAGGTCTTTTTATTTGTTGGGTTAGTTTTTTACCCGGTTTCTTGATTTCTCTGTAAAGAGGTTTCTTCTGTATGTCTACCGATTGTTTGTGTACTTTTCTACGAGTTGTAGTGAGTAATAGTCTCTTTGCGTTTAGTTTTAGTGTTATTCCATGGTAGAGTGTGACCAGTCTTACCGACGATGGGTTTTTAGATGTTCGTTATTTACGACCTCTCCCACACCTCTTTTCCCTTGGGAGAATGAGACAACCACCCTTACGTTTGATCATGTCGGTGATACCTCTTGTCACACCTCTAAGGAATTTTTTGACCTTTATCTTGATGGTATACTGGGTCGTTAGGGTGACGACCCGTATGTGTGACTCCTTTGGTCTCAACTTTCTCTGTCACATGGGGTTACAAGTAGCATCGTGACAAATATTATCGGTCCTGTACCTTCGTTGGATCTACAGGTAGTCGTCTACTTACCTATTCTTTCGACACCATGTATATGTGTTACCTTATAATGAGTCGGTAATTTTTCTTATGTAAACTTAGTCAAGATTACTCCACCTACTTTGACCTCGGATAATATGTCTCACTTCATTCGGTCTTTCTTATGTCATATGATTACGTATATATATACCTTAAATCTTTCTACCATTACTATTGGGACATACGCTCTGTCGTTTTCTCTGTGTCTACATATCTTGTCAGAAAACCTAAGACACCCTCTTCCTCTCCCACCCTACTAGACTCTCTTATCGTAACTTTGTACATATTATAGTATACACTTTGTCTAGTGGTCAGGTCCAAGTTACGTACTCTGTCCCACGATTCCGACCACGTGACCCTACCGGGTATCCCTACCCTACCCCTCCCTCCACCCTCCCCCTAATTCCTACCCCTTGTGTACATTTGGGCACCGATTAAGTACAGTTACATACCGTTTTTGGTAATGTTATAACATTTCATTAATCTTAGGTTAATTTTATTTATTTTAAATTTTTTTTTAAATCAACCGACATGGTCCAGAATCGACGTTGTGTTTCCTAGAAACCAACGTCGTACACCCTAGGTCAAGGGACTGGTCCCTAGCTTGGGTCCGGGGGATGTAACCCTTGTACCTCAGAATCGGTGACCTGGGGGTCCCTTCAAGGAGTGAAAGGAGAAAACTTGATTGTTACGGAGTAGAACCGGAAACCGGAGATAAAACATAAGTAATAAAACAGGACCACTACCTCAGGGACGTCAGGACCGAGGTGAATCGGTTAGTTAGTCAGGAGGGGAATGGGTGGACCGGTCACGGTGGACGATAAGTTCCCGATCTGAATAAGTCTTAGGATAGGGAGGAAGACATTCTATTAGTCTGGTCTTTCAAGTAGATTGTACGAAAGTCCGGACGTTTTTGAGTAGAACAACCGTCTGGTGACGAACAGGACACGGGAGAAGTTGACCCCTGCAAAGAGCGTCATTTGGGTCTGCGAGAGTTAGAACGAAGGGGTGAGGCGAACGGTTCAGGAAAATAGAAGACAAGGAAACAAAAAGAAAGAAAGAAGAAAAAATAAGAAAAGGGTCCGAAATCCAGAGAGAACCGGGTACGACCGTAACGAGACGGGCTGTCGTTATGAGCCCTTATTTTTCTACGCGCGCTACGTAGCCTGTAAGCGACCACACCGAGCGGTAGGACACGTAACGGCGATTATAAAACGAAATGAAAGGATTACCCCTTTGGTTCATACGAAGACTATTGGTAGAGTCGGCGAAGCACACCAAGAAGAGGCCATAGGACCCTCCCCCGAACGACCATTCAGCAAGTCTTTAGTAATGTCGGAACTTTTTCTTTTTAAAGAAAGGACAATCTACTCTACAAAAGTACCTTTCAAAAGATATTTCGTACAAAGGTTTAGGTCCTAAAAACAAGTAAGAATAAAACTTTTGAATAGTTCCTTGCAATTCTAGCCATATCCCGTAAGTAAAATGATCTCCAACCAAGTGTTTTAGGGGTAAAGTTGATAGAAAAACGATTTAAGGGAAACATAACTGATTACGGTGGAAACACAACCACGGTCTAAACAAAACCTCCGTCTACAGACCCTTCCGACTTGTCATCCACACAGGACGACTCGTGTGGTCTCCGTCTCCTTTCTTCCGTTGGGACAGTAAAAGGGTTGTCGGAGGAATTTAGACACTCACTACCGAGGATGTGGGAAATTGTCTGTCCCTGTCCTCGAATGTTGAGGTCTCTGACGAAGTCCAGAGTCTAATTTAGTCGTGTCTCCACCTTCACTTGTGTCTCCGGAGTCGGACCTTCGGCAGGTCTCTCGACGCACCTCGTCTGAACGTCGGAGGTGGTCCCGACAGTGTGCCGCCAGCGAACCGTAAATGACCTTTCAACTTAATCTGAAAGGACACCTAAAAGAAAAAAAACTTAGGACACTTCCTCAATGTGTCACTTAAGGAACACCTCCTAATTAGTAGAAGAGAGAGCGGATATTGTCTCCGACAAAGAGTCCAGGACGGGGACCAAAGGAAACAGGGTTCCTAAAGTAAACCTCCCGCCCTGTAAGAGAGGGATGGTTGGGAGGCCGAGGGGGGGTGGGGTGGGGGGGCGTTGACCTCGGACGTTAGTCCTGGTTACTTTTGGTTCATGGAGTAGGTGGCCACCACTGATTCTTGAGTCTCATAAATTCTCCAACGTCCTTACTCGACTCTTGACAAAGACGAAAGAGGGCGTCTGCCCCGTGCGAGAGTAGACTAGTTCCGGTAGTGGCTCGGGTCGGCGCCTCATTTCCCTCCCCCCTGTATTTGAGGTGGTGGTACACGATGCCTTCTACGCGCGCTACGTAGCCTGTAAGCGACCACACCGAGCGGTAGGAGACGTAACACCGATTATAAAACGAAATGAAAGGATTACCCCTTTGGTTCATACGAAGACTATTGGTAGAGTCGGCGAAGCACACCAAGAAGAGGCCATAGGACCCTCCCCCGAACGACCATTCAGCAAGTCTTTAGTAATGTCGGAACTTTTTTTAAAGAAAGGACAATCTACTCTACAAAAGTACCTTTCAAAAGATATTTCGTACAAAGGTTTAGGTCCCAAAAACAAGTAAGAATAAAACTTTTGAATAGTTCCTTGCAACTCTAGTCATATCCCATAAGTAAAATGATCTCCAACCAAATGTTTTAGGGGTAAAGTTGACGGAAAAACGATTTAAGAGAATGAAATGTCGACCTTTGTCTCCGATCGAAAAGTTAGTCTAAACTCTTGGAGATCTCAAAGATCGGGACGTCGGTCATGAGTAAAGTATAGGCGAGACCCTTTGCCCCTCCTCAGGCTATCAAGAGACAGATTTAGTTGTCTCAAAACCTATGTTTAAGAAACGACAAACAAGAGTTCGTAGACACTGTCCCTTTTTATTACTTAACACTCTCACGACGATAAATCTTTCCTGATATATAAAAGAGGAAATACATTCGGACCCCACACCGCAAATCCCTTTTAGGAAGTCAATCGTCGTTTAGTGCCAGACTTCGATTATCACCTTACACAACAAAAAAGGTTTCAAACAAAAATTCACTTCACTCTCCTTAAACGGACGGTCGGACCCACGACTTTCATAATCGAAGCTGGTATCGGACCTTTCTTACACCCGTTTCAACCCAAACGGTGAAACTTTACGACCCTAACTCTTAAAACTTCTCTTCAAAATACCTTGACGATTATGGTATGTCTTATAAAAAGAATCAGGTCATTTCCTATAAATTTGAATTATGTGATTGAGACCATACCGTTTAGACGAAACTTAAATTCGTAATGATAGTACGATTGTATTAGTGAAAAAAAAAAGAGGGTGATCAAGAGTTCAGTCAAAAACAGAACAAAACAAAGTGACTCCATATCAATTAAAGTATTAGTAAACAGAAATTATGTTATGGAACGAACAAATTTGAAGAAAACTAGAACTTGAGTTTCCCAAAGGTCGAGTAAAATTCTCGAAATAACACTGTAATGTTGGTACGTTACCACAGAAGTCACTTCGTCACGTGGAAATGAGATGACTCAAAAGAAGAGAGAACAAATATTTTAAAAAAAAATCAATAAGAGAATTTCAAAACAACAAGAGGAGGTACGAAATGTTCCCATTTGGTTGGTTGGTTGGTTGTCTAAATTTCTGTCCCAAATTATAAAAGTTTTGTCAAACGTAGACCTTGATTCAATACTTGAGAATACCTTAATTGTGTAAATACCCAATAATAAAATGGGGAGGGTACGATATAGGACTGGGATGGATTGCACTGTCTGATGTATTTTTATTAGTCTATAATGTGAAATTTCCAAAAAGAGAAGAGTCTCAAATACAAGAGACTCTATAAACGAGTCGGATTCGGTTTCTGCAAGTCGTTATAGTCTTTCTTTTTACAAAATGGTTTTCTACGAATCTAACTGACTGGGAATACCTGGGCCCCTTTCAGTTACTAAAGCTAAACGTACGAAAGATTGGTCTACAAGGACGGTCGTAAGTGGAAGTAACCCGACCTTGTCCTTCTGACGACGCCCACGACACCGGTACTTTTGACACCGTTTTCTACACGCCATCCAGGAGGGCGAGACCACCCCTTTACCAGGGACTCCCCATCGACGCTACAAGACACGGAGTGAAGACCACCAGGAGGGAAGGGATCTACGACAGAAGATATGACCGACGTGAGTAACCTTAACCTCCGAGACCGATGACACAGTAACACCGACGCGACCGGAATCTCCTTCCTGGTTCTACGTACCTACGGTCACCGGTCACCTTGATATGGAAACGGTCGTGTCTCCCTCTCATTCACTAACATGGGTTATTCCGACGTGTAAGAATAGGTGGTGCGCACACATCATCATTTGGGTGGTCTAATTTTTCCGTAGTTGGTAAGCAAGTAGGTAGGAGAACGGTCCAAATAAGAGTGACTGACCCCCTGTTAAGTCCGTTACCCATAGTCTCCTACCTAAGGGTAAGAGACTGGGTCTCTTCGAAAAATTACCTAAGTGACCGAGTCAGGAGAACTACTGTACACTTCCCTGAAGGTGATAACGAGGAGAAAATGTCTACTCCCATACCTCCGGGTCCCTCTAGTTCATTGAATAGATTTCAGTGTAACGATTCTACACTGTCAGTCCTAAACTTGGGTCCGTCGGATCGATATCTCGGACACAAACATAGCACACATATGATATGGTCTCGTTAACAGACTAAGATGATAAATCTCCTTTTAGAATACCTTAGGAATATTTCGTGGTCACTTTCGGTATACCTAAATTGGTGTCGGGTCCCAGTTAGTGTGATGGTTGTGTGTGTGTGAGTGTATATTGTATCGTTAATACATATTATGTGGGAAATAAGTTTCACCAGTCCGACATATTCTGTCGAGAATAAGTACTGAAATTGTGACCCTTTTAGGTTTACCGAGGTGACAAAATACGACTATGACATAATGAACAGATAATAACTCTTTTCCTGTCTTTATCGACTATCTTAGACTACATGTATTACTATTTACTTACTGTATGACTTAAAACTTTCGAAATCAGTACCCTAAGTACTCACTTTTATTATACTTAGTACTTAAACTTAACGAGTATATGAAAGTCTTTACAAACAGAGAGTACTTAAAACACCGTACTTCACTATAGAATTCTAGTACTTATACCTTAACCTAGCTAGGATTCAAGTTAAGGTTACCGTTGGGTGAGGTCATGAGAACGGACCTTTTAGGGTACCTGTCTCCTCGGACCATCCGACGTCAGGTACCCCAGACTTTCTCAACCTGTGCTGACTCGCTGAAGTGAAAGTGAAAAGTGAAAGTACGTAACCTCTTCCTTTACCGTTGGGTGAGGTCACAAGAACGGACCTCTTAGGGTCCCTACCGTCTCGTACCCCTCGACGGTAGATACCCCAGTGTGTCTCAGCCTGAGCTGACTTCGCTGAATCGTCGTCGTCGTCGTTGTCTCAAGTTAAGGTCGAGACTTAAATGACAGAGTCATTGATCTTTTTCCACTTAACTCGAGAGACGTAGAGTCAATAAAATAGACATTTTATTTTGGTTACTGTCAACAGTCCTATTCAATGATATACACTTTATAAACAGTGTTTTCGACTGTCTTACTCGTGACGGTAGAATAATGTCGAACGTTACCCATGTCGGGTTACTATCGAAGACTTCCTTTTGTCACGAGTGACCTTGAACTTTAAAACCACAAATTTTAACAATAACTAGGACTAAAGAGCCTAGTATGAAAAGTACGAAACAAGACTTATATGACTTACATGGTCATCTTTGACCAATGAGGACATAAGTTTTTGTACACTAGATGGTGTGTTTGGGTGGAGATTTTTTTGTAATACTAAGTAGGTTCCTCTCCACTAAGTAGTCGATATTTCAATCTCCTTTCAAATATCGACTAATAAGATAGAGGGGAGAGTGCCTAGGTTAGTTGAAGACGTTCTTTGAAGGTCAAAGATACAGTAAGGTGTAAAGATGAAGAAGTCTCTAAAGTCGTACCCTTTATTGTTCGGTCACCAATCAACGAATTATCGGTTCATCTCGGTTTCTTGACAAAAGGTAACACAGGACTTTAATACCTAAAAACAATTTATGTCCCAGTCTTCTTGTCTTAAAAAAGTATTAGTTAGTATTAAGGTAGTTAGTTTAGCTTAAAGACTGACCGAGGTAACTGGCAAGGTTTTACTCCCGAGATTAGGGGTCAGGGAAACAAGACAACACCATCCTTCTGTAATGTTCCTTTCTTAATGAGGTCTAGAGACTTACCCTAATTCAATTAGGATCTTAAAGGGTATACTAACTTAGGATAAAATAATTCCAATACATATAAGTCTATTACTGAGGTCATACCAAACGACTCCGAAGGGACCACCGACTCACCATTTCTTAGACGGATGTTACGTCCTCTTCTTTTACCGTTGGGTGAGGTCATAAGAACGGACCTCTTAGGGTGCCTGTCTCCTCGAACCGTCCGATATCAGATACCCCAACTTTTTCTCAACCTGTACTGAATCGTTGATTTGTTATCGTCTGCCAATCGATTGTAAAGTGTCTTACTGAAGTCTAACGATAAACAGTAAGTTAAGGAAGAAGGTAACACAACTTATGAATGATACCCGGTCTATGACCAGATCCCTAACTTATCTGTCACTACTTGTCGAGATCAAGGACGGAAGTACCTCGAGTCTGAACACCTGATCTATGTATTCGTTGAGAAGAGGAAACGGGTTCAATGCACAGGAAGGAGACACTGGGAAACTGTGAATTAAATGGACTAGTTCTATAGCCAACGAAAGTCTAACGGATAGTAAGGAAGAGAATTCTTTACGAAAAGGTCCTGTCTCAAGTCAGATAAGATAGGGATCTGAACAGATCTACAGATTGAGTGTGACTCACGAGTTGTCAGAAACGACTTAAAAGATAATTAATAACGTTGTTCTAGACCCGATTTAAGGAATAAGACGTCTTTCTGAACCTAACCTTCGTAGACTATATTCCGTAACTTAATTACAAAAAAAAAAAAAGATTTACTTTTTTGTACCGGGTCTTCATACAAATACTCTGTAGAGTAACCACACCGACACACAGTCTTCAAAGAGAAAAATAGGTGTCAATGGAGGACCTATCGAGGTGTACCAGGGTTACGCAGCTTGGGTTCGTATATCACCTTACCTTACAGAGAGACAAAAGCTAGGAGAACCGTGAACCACCCTAACTTAAGTAGAACACAGAGTAAGTTCATTATTTGCCTTACGAACCTCCACAGACACCAATAACAAGGAGAGCGGTTGTCCATTCTTGGACACATTTTTACGTGGTAACAAAAGTAGGATCTCTGTTCTTCTATTTTTAATTTGGGACGAGTTGGATGATCACAAATAAGGTAAAAACACCTTTTCGTAAATGTCGTCACCCAAAAGAAAAATTGACAAATGAAATATAACCCCATCTCGGTTAATTGTCACAACACTACCAAAGTCCAACTGTCGTTTCCCTGAATCAGTATATATATGTACATAGAGAAGAGGGGGTCTGAGGGAAGGGTGGATCAAACGGTATATTGTGACTCGTCTCAAGGAACACGATATATCATCCTGGAACAACCTATAGGTAAAATTTGTATTGTCATACATACATAACTGGGGTTTGAGGGATTGATAGGGAAGGGAGTAACCCAAAACGAGAGTTACCATTCGAAGGAACTCTCAGTATCAATGACTCAATAGAACCAAGAAACATCAACCGAGACACATTTATTCTGTTATAGTGGGTATCTGTTCCACGAAGAAGTCCCTAGATTGGGTGATGGGGAAAGCGATGGGGACGAGTCTGACGTCTCTGTGTTTTCTTTACAAGAGAGAGACGGACGAGATTGTAAGGGTTGATCATATGTGTTCATTGACGATAGTGGGTAACGGGATCCGTAGGACAATTTGGGGACAAGGTCTTCTCGGATACTACGTCTCTAATTCGTTTCTAAGATTCTAATGGATCAGTCCTTCGTTGTCCGAAGTTTACGGTGCCGAGGACGAGAATTGGACCTACGTCCTGAACGGCAAGACAACCCAAAGATGTCAAGGAAGGATTATTCCTCAGTGTTTTTATGGGTTTATCGATTCGTATCTCTTAGTGATCATCGGAAACTTATTGTCGAATAATTTTTGGAAAGTGACACTTTCTTTTGGTCCTTCGCGAACAAAGGACCCCTACACTAAACCTTTTCTTTATACGTAAACAATCATCACCCCTTTCAAGAACAAAAATATAAAAACATTTTTTTGTATATAATGACTTGACTATCTTCAGGTCGAAACCAGTCTAAACCCCCTTTCCCTCCCAACAAAATACAGAACAAGACATTTCGTCCTAATCCTTTTGACTTTGAATGAATTAAACATAAAAGGATTGGTAAATGAAGAGACCAAGTTCCAAAGGATTGAAATAAACTTTCGTTCTGTTTCGGATTCGGATTACTTTTTACTTTTGGGGTACCGATAGTACTTTTCAAAACGAGATTTATCTACCTTTGAAAGATATTAAAAACTCCCCTTCGATTTTATTTTTAGATCTACAGGAATAGTCCGTTTATGTCGTTCTAATTATTAACGAAACCCTCGGACGGTTTAAAGGCTCTTTTGTCGTCTCACCTTTTGAAAGTTATACCTTAACAAAGGTCCGTTATGCCAACCCGTCTCCGTTTCTTCCGAGAACCCTAATGATATTATATTGGATAGAAATCGGAACTCAAAGGATGTTCCGTTCTCATATTTGACCCACTCTGGGGTAACATGAAGTCGTGACCACGTAAAACCTCTGTCCATAAGTGGACGGTTTCGTCCTAGGGACCGAGTCCTTCTAGGGGACCTCTTCCTTTACCATTGGGTGAGACAAAAAGAACGGACCTCTTAAGGTACCTGTCTCCTCGGACCGACCTCAGTTTGTTCTGAATCACTAATTTGTTGTTATATTACACAGTTACTGATTTTAACGATATCACCAAACCGTCTTACTGTGAGAAGGTCCAATTCCCTCGGTTCTCAAGATGACCCAAAGGGTCAATGATATCCCCACCAAAGAAGGGTCTGTGACGTCCAGTCTAGACAATACAAACAAACGTTCTGTTTTCTGTCAAAGTTTCTCGTTCTAAAAATCATATCTAACCAGTTGAGACATACATCGTAAATTAAGTTTTCAACGGGTGTAACTCAACCGTGGTTACATTTTGAGGGTACTGTAATAGAGAATTTAGGAACTCCAATTTTTGGGTGGCCTTGTATATTTTCGGTCGGTCCGGAACATTCGACGTGAAAGGTACCGGAGAAAGAAGTCGAAAATGAACCCTTCCTGTTACCAGGCCAAACAAATCCTTTGTAAAATACTCGTAACAGATTCGAGAGTAACAACAACCGGGTTGGGGACGACTTCGACTCTAACCAGACGAAATACAAACGAATTTTGTCTAAATTTCGTGGCTGTACAGTAGTGACAAACAAATCGGACTAGTCTTGGACTATGAATAAAGTAAAAGAAATGTCGTTATACTGACGATCTTCTTGATGGGGTTCTGTTTGGGTTTTAGAAGGAGACACAGTGACATTAAATATATAAAATGAACATAATTAAACATTTTGAAATATGATCACATAGTATGTGATGCACAAGATGAAAATATTCACACATATTTCTGACCGTAGAAGAGATCTGTGACCACAAACTTGAATCGTCTCTTTAAGACAAAAAAAAAAATTCTCATTCTTTTATTTGGTGTGAGACCTCAATTAAATTGTCTGACTGTCACAGGTCGGATGAACTCTATTTGAGACCGACTTTAGTACAAAAACTCTTTGTAATGTTACTATTTATAGTGTAAGGTCAACGATAAGATATATAAATATACACGTACACAAATAATTTACTTTCTAAAGATCAACGAAAAAATTTCTGGTAATTCCTCTTTTAGGTTGTTGGACTTTTCTATATAAAAAAGTGACAAATATACCACAAAGGGTAAACATATGTTTCGAGATTGTTCCCCGGAAAACTTGACTGAGTACAATACTTTGTCTGTACATTAAGGGGTCCAACCCCCAACTCCCCGTCTAACTCTTATGAACTTAGATTTACTTACTCAGTTTTATCCGTTTCGTCACTCAATAATGTTCCTGCTGGTTTAGGACCTAAAAATACTGTACACCTTTTGAAAAACCGGAAGTTTCTGTTCTGACTCCTAGCACCTACATTTTTCTCTTTCCGGACCTGTTCTTCTTTCTACCCTTTACCTTATTTCGTCAACTAGTAGTACCCTTATATCCCTTCCTCCCCACCCTCCTGGTACTCCTTTATGGGGGTTTAAATGAACAAAGTCATGTCGTTTATTTCATAAGTGATGGTAAAACAACAAACCAAAGTAGCAGGAAACAAAGTACAAGGAGAAAAAAAGAAGGAGCAAAAAAAAAAAAAAAAAAGTCAGACGTCTAACATACCGGAGGTAACGATCCCCGAAACACAGAAGACCAAAGAACTAGTGAAAGAGAAGAAGTCGGAGAAAGAGGAAAAGATAGAAGGAGACGATAGGTACGTAAACCCGGTAGGTGGAGTAGTCCGTTGAAAGGAAACGGAACCCACGAGGTCTGTCGTCCGAGGATACCTCCATTGTCTACAAAAGAGCGAAATGTAGAGCGTAGACAATATAACAATCCAAGAAAGTTCACTGTTCTCAGGGGACGGGATGACCCTTAATATATGTCTTTGACAGACGTAAACCACAAATGACCGGATCCGTTGTCTGTTTGATCAATCAATTATTTCTTCGGAGTGACCGACAATCTGTCGTCTCGAGGAGGACTCTGGTTCCAGAGGAAGATTAGAAAGAACATGGAACCAGAAAGTCCGTCAGACGACTTCCAATACCTGAGAAAACTTCTTATGACGAATTTTACGTTTTTTGTTTCTGTATCCTATTCTTTCATTTGGGTCTATGACTGATAAAATTGTTTTGTAAAAAATTTTAGTATTCTATCAACAGAACGTTCCGTCGAGGTAGTGTGGTCGTGGACATCTGTCCTTTTGTCACTAGTTCTCACTACATCGTCACCCGATTTCCCCCCACAGATTCTTGATGACATGAAGAAATAATTAAATAAACCGACGTACCCCAGAAGTAAAGTCGTACATCCTAGAAATCGGGACCACACATCCTAAAAATCAACACTGTATATTTGGGAATCCACTTTGTACACCCTAGATCAAGGGACTGGTCCCTCGTTTGGACCCAGTGGACGTAACCCTCGTACCTCAGAATCGGTGACCTGATGGTCCGTTCAGGGGTTTGATGACATGAAAACTTTATGTTAAGGTTAACTTTACTATAAAACTCTATATAGGTTGTTAAAGATACACTATGTTTTACTACACATTAAAACACAACAAGTTTCATGTTAGTCATAGGACTAAGACGACACTGAAGAAGGTACGTCAGTGTTGTTTCCTATATAATTATGATTTAAAAGTAATCTCCAATTATTTTTGTTACTATTTTAAACAAAGGTAGGTTCAAATTGTTGAAGAAAGTGGTATCTATCGTTAGGTACCAGGAGAATCCTCAGGAATCCGTGATCCAATGGGTCCACCGCGATCGTCATTTCTTCGGTGAACGGGTACGTCCTCTGTATTCTCTATGTCCAATCTAGTGACCCAACCCTTCTAAGGGGACCTCCTCTCGTACCGTTAGGTGACGTCATAAGAACGGACCTCTTAGGGAACCTGTCTCCTTTGACTGTCCAATGTCACGTATCCCAGCGTTTCTCAACCTGTGCTAACTTCGCTGAATCGTACGTGTGCGTATTCTTGAGGACGTTATCTTTCTCTTTTTGTTTATAGTATATAATTGTATACATATACCTTAGAATTCTTTACCATTCTACTAGGATAAACATTCTGTCCTCATCTCTATGTCTGCATCTCTCACTTGCACACCTGTGCCCCCCTCCTCTCTCATCCTCTTTACCTCTTTCATCGTAACTGTATATGTGTGATGGCACACAGTTTATCTAAATATTTCGTTAATATGAGGTTAACTTTCTCTATTTGTTTCTGAATTTTTTTCTTGGGGATGTTGTCTCCTAGGTTTTTTCTCCGTATTTCTAGGTGACTAATTCGTGAAAAGGGGGGATTTAGATAGGAGTTTCCTTTGCCGTTATTGCTAATAATTAGTACTGTCATTATTATCGTTAAGTTGACTCAAGGAAGTTGTATAAGTAATGAGACGAATCAAAGATGTGCATAACAAAGGGACTTTAGAGAATTGTCTCTCCACCACGTACAGAGACTCCACCACGTACAGAGGGCAAATATCTCAGCTTCCAGTCTCTCCAACTGATCAGACGGGGTACAGTGTAAAACGTTCACTTCTTTGGTACGAATTTAGGTCCGGTCAGATTGTACTTTTGGGTGATCAAAGGAAACGGGAGAGGAGAAAGAGACGACAGGGACGGGTCTACGACCTCAGAATAGAGACCTTGAGTCTGAGAAAGGGGTGGTCTCCCCCGAAACCGTCCGAGGACACTGGGAAACCTTTTCCCAGAGTAACCTTTTACTTTGAGTAACCTTTTATGAGACTACGACCCTTTCTGACTTCCATCTCCTCTTCTCCCTTTGTCTCCTACACTACCAACCTACCGTAATGTCAAGTTATCTGTACTTGAACCCCGTTTGAGACCCTCTACCATTCCCTACCTTAGGACCGTACGACGGTAGGTACCCCAGAGCTTCTCAGTCTATGATGAACCGTTGACTTGTTGTTTACGCTGGGAAATCAGTAGGGGGAGTCTCGGGTTTAGACTCACCGAGTTTCAAAGAGGATCAAACATCTAGGAAATTGTCTTTAACAGGTCTCCTTTATCGAATGTGTCTAAGGGAAGATGGGATCAAATAAAGATAAGTATCGAGTATAAGACGTAGACAGTATAAGCTTTGGGGAGTCAAACCGACCCTTTAGGGGGTCCTTGACATGACTTTGTCGAATAATAGTGGACCGTTGTACTTTTGTTTTTAAAGACATCTTTGACTCAGTGGACTTATCGTGTATACCTAAGTTCCAATCTATCAAAAGAGACTCCTAGTAAAGTGACACCAATGGTTTAAATGTTCGTTTGTGAACGTAGTTCCTTTGGAGAATTTGACTTTAGATTCCTTTAACTACCCGACATGGAAGTGATGTTAAACCAAAAACATCCACACACTCTCGAGAAGTTAATACAAAAGAGACTGTGAATTACGATCACCCTTACCCATACCCTGAACCACGTTGAAAAGTCTTTCCACTGTTAGATCTTTCAGACGGGTAGGAAAAATTGGGTTATAAAAACGCAAATCTTTAAGTTCTCCGAGTAGTTTCTACAAGTCAAAGGTCCTTATTAAAACCCTCATAACAAATATGGATCTTTTGACTGTTCTGGGAATCACAAACTGTCGTTCCTTGACCAAACTATTTTGTATCAGTCGTGTCATTTTAAAATACGCATAAATATCAATATCGTATATACATATGTATGATTTTTCAAAAAACCTAGTCTAAGAGTCACTGCAACCAAAATTAAGTAAAACGAATAGACATGGATGACTTTACAGAAGGTATTTGTGTATAATGAAAACCTTTCTTTTGTTTTTTCTCTTTTCTTTCTGAGTCAGGATTTTAAACCCCTCGTCAGGTGTCAGAAATTTTCTCAGGGGTTCACATACTCTTTTGGTAAAAAGAACACCCGCTTGTCTTCTCAGTGAGGTACCATTTATGACCTCTTATTAACACGGACGTTAATTCATCTCCCTACCCGGTCCACTCTGTTCGTTATTGGTGTCCGATTTTTATGATGTCCCTTCGGCATTAAAGGTGAGACACAAACCCTTTGCATTCGTGTGTTGTAGATGAATCGGATTGATGATGTACTCTAAAAAGATTATTTATAGCTTATATATGGAAAAAAACAAGTAAAATTTTCACTTTCATTACTTTTCGAGATGAAACTCTCCTGTAAAACATCGTGTCGGACTCAAAAAGAGGGAAGTGAAGAGACTCTACTCTCCTTCTAATTGTTGTCGGATCCAAATTTCCTGAACCGGGTCGGACCAAACACTTTTACTGGGTTGTACAGAATTGTTCATCTCCTTAACTCAGTAGATGGGTTCCGATCATGTGTACCAAGAAGGAAGAGAAAAGTGTACTTTATAAAAACACCCATACTCAGAAACAATTAAATCTATGAATAAAACTAATAACGTAATGTCTTCAGATGATCCGGAAAGACCTCGACCCAAAGTACACTTGAGAACCTTAACTAATTGGTTAGAGAGCGTGAGAAGGAGAGAGACAGTGTGTGTATATGTGTGTGAACGGTGTATGTATATATACAAAAGACCGTCAGACCACTTCGAATACCTGAGTGAACGTATTTTGTTTCTGTATCCTACTGTTTTATTTGGGACTATGGACTGATAGAATAGTTTTATAAAAATTTTTAATATTCTATCAACAGAAACTATCTGTCGAAAAAGTGTCGGTTAATCTTCCTTGTCTGATGACGTTTACTCTACGGTACCCACCTAGAGTATTTATTCCTCTCGTCTTTGGAAGACACGATGGGGGAAGGGATTAAAACAGATGTTCTAAGACCAACATTAGAACTGACTCCATCGGTTTAGAAATTTTATCTCCTTCTCCACCATTCAGGAGAATATGTTATACAGTGTATAATCCAAAAATATCCTTGTTGTGATAATTCAGGGGTTCTCCCCGACAAAGTTCTACAGTCATAGGTGTTCAACCTAGGACCTTCACCTTCTGAGACACAGTTCACAAAGTGAACGATTAAAAGTGGTATTAGGGGAAACATTGTACACATGTTTATAGTGACTAAGCACACGTCCCAAATACCAGTTAACGTCACTAGAGGGGACAGAGTCGACCTCTGTTACGATCTTCCCAAACTCTCATTTTGACTCCAGTGGTCCGACTCTAGAGAGAGTCATGGACTGAGGCACAGTAAATCCCGTTTTGAAATTTTCGTTATCGAAATAAAAAAAAAAAAAATAAATTTTTTTAATAAATAAAAATTAACCTTCTATTCACGAAATGTTATAACACAACCAAAGACAGGATGTCTTACCGGTAACAGTTTTTTTGGATGTTCGTTATTTTCGACCTCTACCACACCTCTTTTCTCATGGGAGAAGGTAACAACCACCTTTACATTTAACTGTATCGGTGATACCTCTTGTCATGTCACGAATCAACAAATCAGTACAGGTTGTGAAACGTTAGGAAACCTAACATCGGTCAGTCCGAGGAGACAGGTACCCTAAAAGGGTCTTTCTTTTGACCTCACCCAACGGTAAAGGAGGAGGACCCCTAAGAGGGTTGGGTCCCTAGTTTGGTTGTAGAGAACACAGAGGACTTAGTCGTCCGAATAAGAAATGGACTACTCTTAACATACCTCTAAGGAAATTTTTGAACCTTATTTTGATAGTATAATTTTTTTTCAAAAAAAAATACAACTGGTAAAAATTTCAGAAATAACCTAAACAATGTTATAACGAAGACAAAGTGTAAAACCTAAAACCGGGGTTCCTTATACCCTAGGATCGAGGGACTGGTCCCTAACTTGTACATGGAGGACGTTACCTTTCGTTTCAGAATTGGTGACCTAGTGGACCCTTTAGGAGATTTTGTTATCAAAATTTGGATATCCGTCGAGAGGGGTATTAGGGATTATAAATAATATAAAACTTGGAATTTTTATAAAAACAATGTACGTCATTTTATGCACGTTTTTAATGTCGAGTCGTTTCAAAATGTACACAAATAAATATGTGTACATTGGTGGTTGATGTAGTTCTATGTCCTGTAAAGGTCGTGGGTCTTTTGAGAGAGTACAGGAGAGGGTCCTTTATTCGTGAAGACCTCATTGATGTCAAGACTAAAGGTAGTCGTATCTAATCAAAACGGATAAGAACTTGCGTTATATTTAACTAAACATTTCGTACAAAAAGACACACAGACCAAAAGCAGTGATTTGTAATACAACAACTAACGACTGAGGGGTTTATAATGGTCTTATTAGACAAGTATTCTGTTTCGACACGTACAATGAGTGACGGTAGTCCCTCTTGTAGTGGAACTTTCTCGAAACCAACCTCCCCCCCTCCTTTTTCTACTTAAACTCTAAAATTAAGACCAAATTCCACTCAGAAAACTACCCTTTCGAACTGATCCTACTTATTCTTAATACCATAGAAAAATCCTAACTACTCTTCTCGTTCCGTTCCTAAAACTCCACTCTCCAAGTTTCTGAGAAACTCTACCTTTATCGATAGTAAGTGACAACTTCTCTATTATCCAGAAAGTCCTTCAAGGATATTACTTATTTCAATAAACAGATCCGTTCTCATAGAACCTTATCCCTGGAGGTAACACGAGGTCACCGGTTCTGAGACATGAGGGTTACGTCCCCCCGACCCCAAACTAGGGACCAGTACCCAGATCTAGGGTGTCCGGCGTTGATCTACGGGACTTACGACGTTGATTCTGGATCACTCTCGTTTATTTATGTTTATTAAAAAAAATTCTCATAGGACCTTCTAATTTCGATACGATTGTTTCTGACACACACACACGAATCAACGAGTCAGTACAGACTCAAACAATAGGGTACCTGATATCGGTCGATCCGAGTAGACAGGTACCCTTAAGAGATCCGTTCTTATGACCACTCCCAACGATAAGGGAAGAGGTCCCCTAGAAGGGTTGAGTCCCTTACTTGGACCCAGAGGGTGTAGTGTCCGTCTAAGAAATGGTAGACTCGGTGGTCCCTTCGGGCACGATTGTTTCTGATACCTTATTATTTGGCACTTCCACTTCAGCTAGTCAGCACAGACTGAGAAACACTGGGGTACCTGACATCGGGTGGTCCGAGGAGACAGGTACCCTAAAAGGTCCGTTCTCACGACCTCACCTAACGGTAAAGGAAGAGGTCCCCTGGAAGGACTAGGTCCTTAACTTGGGTCCAGAGGGCGTAACGTCCGTCTACGAAATGACACCCTCCGTAGTCCCTTCGGGAAATATTTGGTACTTCACCAAATTAAAGTCAGGAGTCATAGGTTCAAGTACCACCCCCTATCTACCAAACTCAAACACTATAAAAACTCTGAGTAGAAACAGTAGAGTGCATTGTCATCAAACAAGTGAAGGAAACAACATATCATGAGGTACCAAACTTATATGATGTCAAGTAAATGGGTATTAAGATAATTACCTATAAACACACCAAAAACCCTTTATACAACGATTTTAGTAAGAACATGTACAAAAAACCACTTACATTCTTGAACAACTTCATTCAAATGAAAACAGAACAATTACTTAGTTTGACAGTCACCTCTAAGAAAACAACCCGAAATCAACCGTAGAATCCCCTGGGTCTCTAAGGGAAACCGGGTCGTTAGGGTGTCGAACCAAGTATAGAAGGACGGTCCCCTGACAGTTAGTGAATGAACAAGTTATAAAGACCTAACATGTAACACTCAGGACATGACGTGTTTCATGACTTCTGTGTCGAACCTCTAAAAAGGTTCGAGATCCTCTGTCTCAGAAACTGATATAACGAGTGATAACATAGGGGTCGAGGATTTTGTCAAGTTCGTACGTGATTGACGAACTACTAGTCTCCAGTCGTTCGATACCAAGTACCCGGTTTAGACCAGACGACAGACAAAGATATTTATCTCAGTACCCCTGTGTCGGTACGAAGAAACAAATGAATAACAGATACCACGAAAGGACGGTGTTACCATCTTAAATCATCAAGACTGTCACTTGTGTGCAGGGTGTTCCGGATTCTATACAGGAATAGGTCGGGAAATACCTTTCTCAAACAACTAGAGATCAGATCGACGGGTAAACAGGTCGATCTTCAACTATGAAGATGGGATACCTGACATCGGGTGTTCCGAGGGGACAGGTACCTTAAGAGGTCCGTTCTTATGAGATCACCCAACGGTAGGACCAGAGGTCCCTTTGAAGGACTAGGTCTCTGACTTGGGTACAAAGGACGTAACGTCTACCTAAGAAATAGTATACTCGGTGGACCCTTCAGGGTAATGTTACCGTCATCTCGTGTTACTCATAACGATAAAAATTCGAATAATTTAAAGAGTTTTTCAAATGTTTTTCTTCATCTCTCTCTTTTTTTTACTTGGGTTAAATGGACGGTAAATCGATATTCCTCCCTATAATCTCCTATATAATCAGTGGGCCACCCTGAGTCGTCACTTCTTAGACGGACGGTTCTTTCTCTCCGTCCAAGTTAGGGACCCAGCCCTTCCAGGGCATCTCTTCCTTTACCGTGGGTGAGGTCATAAGAACGGACTCTTTAGGATGCCTGTCTCCTCGGACCTCCCGATGTCAGATACCCCAGCGTTTGCTCAACCTGTACCGAATCTTTGATTTGTTTTCGATTTGTTGTTATCAAAGGATCAAAGGATCGACACTGTGTGATGGTATTGACGTATCGAATCATGTTGTCCCCAAATAACAGAGTGTCAGACCTCCGGTCTTCAGACTATAGTTCCACAGTCGTTCTGGAGTCAGGGAGACTTCTACGACAAAGTCCGAAGAGAATCGAAGACCATCGGAGTCCCTAAAGAACCGAAAATCTGTTAGTAGAAGAGGGACACAGAGAAGTATAGTAGAAGACGCATACAGAATAGAGACCAGGTTTAAATGTACTTGCGGTCAGCACAACGGAATCCCGAGTGAGATTGGTAGATCAAAGTTGATCTAATGGAGATGATTCTGACGTAAAGGTATGTTCCAGTGTGAGACTCCACGACCCATCATACTGAAGTTGTATAGAAAAAACTTCCCCTGTGTTAAGTTGGGTCTTGTCTTCTTCCCTATCGTCAGAGGCTGCCTCTGAAATAGTCGTAGAAGATTTGGTTTGACTACAGGATACTGTACAGGAACCTTTCAGACCCTCCTTTTTTCTGTTTTCTTTTTCAAACCCTTTCTCACGTGTGTTATGTATCGAAGGACTTCTGGGTAGTCTACGTAAAGGATTCGTGACTCTTCAGAATAACTTTTTGGACAAATTGAGTTTTGAAGGGTTTAATAGATAGTTTGGGATGTCAACGTCGAAACCTTTCTTCACTTACTGTCTACTTTTCTTTTCGTGTCTCGACCTTTGTACTCTTTTAGCAATTTACTACTATGTCCTATGTCTAATCTCCTCAGGAAGGGACGGCCGAGTCTTCCATTTCTTAGACGGACGTTACGTCCTCGGGACCCAAGTTAGGGACCAGTCCTTCTAGGGGACCTCTTCCCTTAACGATGGGTAAGGTCATAAGAACGGACCGCTTAAGGTCCCTGTCTTCTCAGACCGTCCGATGTCAAGTACCCCAACGTTTCTCAACGTGTACTGACTCGTTGATTGTGTGAGTTACTGTTGTTCCTCAAATCTTACTTTTCTTTTAAAGTATTTTAATCGACGACGGACAAGTTACCTGCCCTTGAGACTATACATAAGACAGAAGATGAGAACTTATCCACACGTCCCATGGTGGAAACGTCTAGAACGAGGTTAAGATATCCTGTTATAATACACGGGAAACTCGTCATGTCGAGGGATCCAAACCTTCCTTAGGACTGAGGGTTAAAATCTCTTTTTGAAAGAGGTTTTCAAAAGTGTTAAAACCTCTTTTAAAAGATAACATCGATAGAACCAGAGGTTCCCCTTCTGGAGAGACTCACCCTTTCTGTTCTCTTAAAGTCTCTATATTATTAGGTCAACAGTCTGTAAAGTAGGGAGGTATCAAATCCCAGTTCAGTCAACAGGACGTTTAAGGTAAAGACTCAGGTATACACAAATAGTGTTCCATAAGAACATAACCCAACCGGTTTCTCAAGTAAACCCAAAAAGGTATACTACAATGTCTTTTTAGGTCTTCTTAAAAACGGGTTAGGTTATACACGTATACCCGTCACCATATACATTAGATGTTTCGGGGTGTTTCCAACTTTTCGTTGAAGGTAGACCTGTAACCATGTCCCACCTCCCCGTCCATCCCCTCTTCCTGTAAGGTTTCCACACACTGTCCGTTTTGACCTCCAACCTTTCTCTGTCTTTACTTTACTGTATAATCATTGGTCAAAGACGTTTCCGTCAGAACCACTAAGTCAGAAGTCACAGGTACCGGTCTCCTAGTCTCTCAGTACTCAGTCCATTGGACACTTGATGACACACAAAGAAACCGAGTCCCTGCGCAGTGGGATCTCCGTTACTACTCAGAGTACGACATATTACTCTCTTTATAAGTGCAGGCGTAGGAGTCCCGAGGGATACATCCACTCCTATAGTCTCAAACTACCAAACACCTCTACCGGGTCTACCTCCTTACCCCGAGTCCATATCGAACGTATTGTGGTTGTCACTCGGATTCCATCGGTTACCTGAAACTGACTGATACTACACAGTAACATCTAAGTAGTCAACATTGTGTTCATGTTAGACCACCTCCTTCAATTATTACCTCCTCCAACATAGACTTACCCCCGTGTCCCATATGTCCTTGGGAGGTATGAAAGACAAGCCAAAAGGATTTAAACTTGGATTTTGATGAGATTTCTTAATTCAGACATCTTTTTTTTAACGACATCGAAAACTCTAAAGGTTACAGATCTGGTGTGGGGTCTAGTTAATTTAGTCCTGTATGTCCCAAGGTTAGATCTGTAGTTATTTCAAAAGTATGTTTAAATGTATGTTAAAGAGTATGTACATTATGGTACATTATGGTTAAATACGAGTTCTGACTCTAAATGACGGGAGTCAAGTCAAGTCAGCGAGTCAGGACAGACTGAGACCCGCTGGGGTACTTGGTGTCGTGCGGTCCGGAGGGACAGGTAGTAGTTGAGGGTCTCAAGTGAGTTTGAAAACAGGTAGCTCAACCACTACGGTAGGTCGGTAGAGTAGGAGATAGCAGGGGAAGAGGAGGACGGGGGTTAGGGAGGGTCGTAGTCTTAGAAAAGGTTATTCAGTTGACAAACGTACTCCACCGGTTTCATAACCTCAAGGTCGAAATCGTAGTCAGGAAGGTTACTTGTGGGTCCTGACTAGAGGAAATCTTACCTGACCAACCTAGAGGACCGTCAGGTTCCCTGAGAGTTCTCAGAAGAGGTTGTGCTGACAAGTTTTCGTAGTTAAGAAGCCATGAGTCGAAAGAAGTGTCAGGTTGAGAGTGTAGGTATGTACTGATGACCTTTTTGGTATCGGAACTGATCTGTCTGGAAACAACCGTTTCATTACAGAGACGAAAACTTATATGATAGATCCAACCAGTATTGAAAGGAAGGTTCCTCATTCGCAGAAAATTAAAGTACCGACGTTAGTGGTAGACGTCACTAAAACCTCGGGTTTTTTTATTTCAGACTGTCACAAAGGTGCCAAAGGGGTAGATAAAGGGTACTTCACTACCTTGGTCTACTGACGGGATCCTTCACTATTAAAGTGTCGTCACTTAGAGTCTAGACCTACGGTTAATCTGAGTGGTCGTGAAATTTTTATACATCTATATGAGTAAAGGACCTTAAGACTAAGTCAACCAGATCCTACTCAGGACCAGTCATGACAAAAAATTTTTCGAGAAGTTGACTAAGGTTATACGTCGGTTCCAACTAGACGTCGTTCTGCCCGTTGAAGGACCCTGTATACGAAATTTGAGAGGTCAGAACAGGGGTTCCCTCTGTAGTGGTTAGTCACGGTGACTCGGGTCTGTACCGGAATCGTAGGAAGAGACGAGTCGAGTAGTCCGTCGAGCAGTGGTTGTTGCCTAGTCTTATCGGTTACCTTGGGGGAAACCGTCGACACACACTTTCTAAATGAGGGAGAGGTTCCGTCTCGGTTGTTTCGGTAGAGACCAAACCTCTAGTCAAGACGGAGGTAGAGGTATTGAACCTTTCAGACTGTGAAAGTATCTTCTTGAGCGATTCCGACACTGAGACACTGTCGATAAGCCCGAAATCTTTTTACAACATGGAATGACACGGATACCAGAAGTCTAGAGTTCCTGAAAACACGTTTGTAATTGAGTAAACAAACTTTTCGACACCACGACATTTCTGATTACTCTATTACAAATACTTTGTGAGGACACAAGGGTTCTACTTTCCGTCGTACGATAAGTACATTTTCTAAGTCTCCGGTGACTTTTGAAAGGGTCCTTGACCGTCCAAAAAAAACGAAACGACACTTATAGCAAATTCCGGTCCTCTCCCCGGTGTGGTGACAAGAAACCTCTTCCGAGTCACTACACCCTCCCTATTGTCGTTCTTGTCGAACCATCTTGGGGTCCGAAACAGTGGAAGATCAAAACAATGGTATTCGTTCAAAGAATTACAGAGAAGGGAGTATGTAGGTTACCCTCACTGCGACGGATTATACACACTCTTACGACCGAACCTGGGAGTGCAGTCGAGAATATTCCTCGAATCTTCGGCAGAACCCGACCACACTTTCTCGGCATACACGTCATGTAAAAGAGTAGTGTTTCTCCTGTACATATCCTGTCACGACTTATTCTCAGGTCTTTTCTCCCTGAAGGGACCACAAGGTCACCGATTCTGAGGTATGAGGGTTACGTCCTCCGCACCCAAGTCAGGGACCAGTCCCTTGATCTAGGGTGTACTACATTGATTCCCAAGGGCACGATTGATTTCTAGGGTATACGAAGTTGATTCTAAACCGTATCGGTTTATTCATTTACTCTTTCACTCCCACAATCAGTGAGTCAGTACAGACTGAGGAACACTAGGGTACCTGATCGGGTGGTCCGAGGAGACAGGTACCTTAAGAGGTCCTTTCTGATGACCCCACCCATCAGTTAGGGAAGAGGTCCCGTAGAAGGACTGGGTCCCTAGCTTGGACGTAGAGAATGTAGAGACTGTAAGATAGTAAATTTTTTTTTTTTTTTTCTAGTAATCCGTGCTTCACATACATACACATGCAATCAACAAGTCAACATAGCCTGAAAAACACTGGGGTACCGGACATCGGGTGGTACGAGGAGACAGGTACCCTAAGAGGTCCGTTCTTACGACTTCACACCACGGTAAGGGAAGGTGTCCCCTAGAAGACCTGTGTCCCTAGCTTGGGTGTAGAGGACGTAACGTCCGTCTATGAAATAACAGACTCGGTGGCCCCTTCGGGTTTATTTATTTATAAAAAAAATTTTTTAGTCTTTTTTTGAGGGAACTGATTGTACTCTTAACACTCTTAAATACAGAAAATCTTAAAAGGGTACATCTAGATATTAATTCTTGTTTTAGATACGACTCAGGTCCAACCGGGATCGTTAGTATGACTAGAGAGATCACTTTTATTTTGGAGAGTTACCCACATATGATTCATCGGTGAGGTGTCTTTCGACTTATTACCCTTACTTATTCTTTCGAAAGTAAAGAGGTTATATAAGTCTCTTTGAGGACGGAATTTTTTTCGTCTGTTTTACAAAATAATCAAGATTCTACGTGTAAACTAATATGATATTGTATGGACTCGAACCTCGGATAGAATGTTCACTTCCATTTAGTATTAGATTGTCGATAAGAAAGGAAAGGAAGAAAAGAAAAAATTTCTTTTTTTAAAAAACTACACCTGGAAAAAATTTCATAAATAACTAAAACGATGTTATAACGAAGACATAATACAAAACCAAAAAACAGACGTTCCATACACCCTAGAATCGAGAGGTTGGTCTCTGACTTGGGTGTAGAGGACGTAATCTTCCGATTTAGAATTGGTAGCCTTCAGGGAAGAAGGAAAGAATTACCAAGTAACTTATTTACACCATAGTACTTTAGTTAGAATCTTAGATTCTAACTTAGTGGAAGTCAAGTCAAGTCAGCAAGTCAGAACAGGATGAGAAACGCTGGGGTACTTAGCGTCGTGCGGTCCGGAGGGACAGGTAGGGGTAGAGGGTCTCAAGTGGGTCTGAGTGTAGGTAGCTCGGGCACTACGGTAGGTCGGTAGAGTAGGAGCCAGCAGGGGAAGAGGAGGACGGGGGTTAGGGAGGGTCGTAGTCTCAGAAGAGGTTACTCAGTTGAGAAGCGTACTCCACCGGTTTCATGACCTCGAAGTCGAAATCGTAGTAAGGAAGGTTTCTTTAGGGTCCCGACTAGAGGAAGTCTTACCTGACCAACCTATAAGAACGTCAGGATCCTGAGAGTTCTCAGAAGAGGTTGTGGTGTCAAGTTTTCGTAGTTGGAATCCCAGTCACTTTGTACTGTTATTATTAGGGAGCCCCGACAATCTCCGAATTCACCCCCATAATAACCTTTGTGGACATAAATAATAATTGACGACGTAACGTCTAATGGGGGTTTAAATCATCGAATTTCGGTATTTGTAAAAGAAAAGAAGTACCCCCAGTTCTTAGGTCCTCGTCCAATCGAGGTCAAGATCGAGTCCTAGGAAGAACTCGGACCCCAATGTTACAGTAGACCCAGACGACAGTAGGTTCCGAGCTGAACCCCACCTCTTAGGTGAAAACTCTAGTGCATCGGGACCCGTCCTTCGAACTCAGAGAACGTTACACCGGGAGAGGTGACTCGACGAACGTGGTTCCGTTGACCAAAGAGGATCTTACTCAATAGACTCTCTTTCTCTCTCTCTGGTCCTACGTTTCTACCCTTGACGCCTTCAATGTACGGTAGAGAAGACGGTATAAGATAACCAGTGCCCGGGAGGGACCTTATTCTATTCTCCCCTCTCGTATCTTCGGTCCCTAGGGACCTCGGAGAACCTCTGACCGATGGTGTTGTGGGTTGTGTACCTCCCTACTTTTCCTTTATTCCTTTTTTTTAAATCAAAAAGAGGGAACATGTCGTAAAAGGAAAAATGAAGTGTACTGAAAACAACCTTCTCTAACTCAGAAGGTTAGAGAACTAACTAACCATGATGAAATCCAACATAGTGGTAGTTTGAATATCAAAGTCAAATAAGTCGTATATCGATATCGCCGTTTACCCTACTTCCACTTTCCTACAACTTTTCTTGTAAAATACAAACCAATAAACCATATCGACCTCCACTCTTAGAAAAGAAGACCGAAGGTCCACGTTTTGTCTCTGAGTACTAAAGTCATTAGAGAGAAGACTTTCTTTACACAGGTTGGAGATCCCCGATCAGTGGGTTCTCTTGAACCCGTGGGACCAAGAAAACTGGAAACATCTCGTCACCAAACCGTGGTCTACCCTCACTCTCGATTTATGTCGTTCTCGAGTATCCTGGAGTCTGGATCCGAGAAGACCAACTCGCATTCCCCTAGTCGATTCGTTTAGTGGCAGTCAACCGTATCACGTTTCTTATTTATACACGTAATATTTTAAGACCTCGGTAACTTGGGACTAAAAGTGTTATAAGAATCTTTTTTCTTCGGACCAATAATATTCTACTTAAATACTGTGGGGACCTATAATGGGGTGTATAGGACTCATATACTAAGAGGTTCACACCATGATTGGGACCTAGTAGTCGTAGTGAACCTTTGACCAAACTTTACGTTTCAGAGTCAGGAGTGAGGTCTAGATCACTTGGTGTCGGGTGTACCTTTACCTCGGGTTACTCGGTAGACACAAAATGACTTGGGAGATCCACTAAGACTACGAGTAAATTTGAACTCTTGGTACGGGACTTTTTGGACTTTTCGTAACGGGTGACATTTTGGGAGAAGGAACCACATTCTGTATAATAAAGAAGTTATGGTGTGGGGCGAGTGGTTTATGTGTGTTTCCGTTTTGATTTAAAATCATATACCCCTACGTGAACCCACTAGTTTGATATTTCTTTTGATTCTTGTACCAATGATATTTCAGTCCTATTCCTGATAAAAATCCCTTCTCCCTTCTTGTTCAGTCGACACGTGCTTTTCCGGGTCCCTCCCGAGGACTACACCACAATGGGTAAACTTCCTCTCAACCTCGTGGGTAACGAACAGATCGACCCGAAGTCCTTCTGTCTGTTGTGTTTGTACTACCGACCCCTAGACTATGTGTGTGTATGGACAAGGGTCGTGTCTTATCGATCCGTCGAGAGGAGCATTTCGATCTCAGAGGTCGTTTACTTTGGGTCATATAAAACTGTTTTATACCCCATAAAAAGTTGTAGTTGTTAACCAAAAGGTTAAGAGACCTGTGGTTGACCCCCAGTTTGTTAATTTATGCTAAGACTATGATTGAGGGACCTCAATTAAGGTGTCTAAATTCCCAAACCAGGGGGTTCTGACGGGGATGAAGTCTCCGGTCAACGTTCATGACCGGTGAGTGTGAAGACTGGTTTACCGGTATCCAACCTCCAAGAGTGGTGGGGGAAGAATTCGAACTATTAAACGATTTTACTGAGTCTCTTGAACTCCTTTGTGTTACAAACGATTAAACGATAATTCTATATTGAGTCGTTGTCGGTTTACTCGTTCTACGAATCCCGTTCCGGGTCCTTCTACCTGTCTCAAAGAGAGGTAGAGGTCGACCTAGTGGGAGGGGTCGTGGAACTACACGAGTGGTCGGATCTTCGAGTAGTTTAGAATAGTAAGATCTCAAAAATATTTCGACGTAGAGGTCGGAAGAAAGGTGAAGGGTCTCCGATCACCCGCCCCACCCCGATTTGGAAGATTGGATTAACGACCCAAAAAGACCACTGGTCGGGGTAGGACTCCGAGAGATCCCCGCAGTGGGATTCAGTGACGTAGTCGTGTTTGAGTCCAGACCGGTTTTCCCCAATTAATACTTATTGTTTTTGTAAGGATAGTGAGTCCTTTAAGGTTCCCAAAATCCTCGAGGTCACGGTCTTTGACCTCTGTTTCCGGTTTATATAAAGAATAACATGTCGTGTCTCCTTTTTAGACTTTCCCCTTTATACAATTTACACTGTCTTTGACCTGACCCTTTAGTCACTCAAGTTCTCTGACGTCCGGGGTGGGTCCTGACAGAGGTGGAGCTCGGGAGAAGGAGAGAGGGTGGAAGGTAGAGACATAGTGGACGGGACGACGGGAGTAAAGAGAACAACGTCTACTGGGAGGAGGTTCGTCATCACACACCCGTCTTACGTACCACAGTGTATTAAGGACTTAATTTACTAAATAGTAGGGTCGAATCCCTGCGGTCTCCTTTCGTAGTAGAGAAGGTCACGGGTATTTATTTTAAGGTCCCTCCCCGGGGAACGAACCCGGTGTCTTGGTTGAACGACACCAGGCCGTCAAACCCATAAAACTGACAGACCACATCTTCCTTTTATTTTTACTTCACTTATAATGGTTCTCTTGTGAGAGTTTATTTCGGTCCTCCGACAACTTTTTCACACTGTACATGGGTAGAGTCGAACCTACCTTAAACTGGAAAACTGGCACGTAACAGGATGAGGTCTATGAATAGTCTGGGAATGAGATTGTATTGAGTACCATCGGATGGATGAATAGTTTGAGGCTGGGATTTTAATAAAAGACTGTACCCAATCTCACCTAGTGTTAGAAGTGACCCGTTGAAATTGGTGGCACACCGAAAACAGAAAAATTCGCAAACTGGAAAAGAAAAAGGGTCTTGTGAGAAAGTTAAATAAACTTAGACACAGAAGACTTAATATTAAGAATTCCGGAGTATATTCCGAGAAATAAGAAACACCGGAGTCATGACCCGTACCTAGTATGTTCACCCACTGATCCCCACCAACCCTGACCGGTTTGGGTGGTCCTAGTGTACCTTACGATCTCCCATCAAGGGGTTCCTTTCTCTTCTCCTTAAGGTCCACCGGTTCTGTTAGTATGTACAAACGACACCCAAAACTACCTTTGGGGTGTACCCCCATAAAACATGGACTCTATCTCTCTCCCTGCTTCAAACCTCCTCTCACTCCGATAAGACTTCTATCCGATATCAAACGTGAGTAGTCAGGGACCTTTTTTCTGTACACACAAGTCACCTCCCTACGTCTTTTGCTCTTGTCTACGGAACTCCAGACGGAACGGGTCGATGGAACTCAGCAAAGGTGGAGAGTAGTTTGTAGATTCTTTTAGGAACTGGAAGGGTCGGACCCTCATAAGAGGTCTTTACCTCTACGCCACAACACACCGCCTTTCTCGTGACTTGATCTTCAGCCCCGGGAGGCAGGGACTGAGCTAGCTCAAGGGAGGGAAGAGTTGTTTGTACAGTAATCTGGTCTAGTCTGACGTACGACGTTAGGTACCCCAGCGTTTCTCTGCCTGCACTGAATCTCTGACTTGTTGTTGTTATTCTCGGCTAGCATCAATTCGTCTCATAATACTTTTGTCCCTGTCCAGACCCTGACCCCTCTCTGTCTCCTACTTTGTGACGGTTCCCCAACCTATGTGACTGATAGTGTTACAATAATATAATGTTTAGATCTTAAAGTGACTTTTTTTACTATCTTTATATAAAACATAATAAAATAAAATCGGGGTAATTTCCTTTACTAGAAGAGAACATAGAGAAGTGAAGAAATCACTCTTTTTATGTTCGATGAAAAAGGATACACGGTCCTACTTTTACGGAACACCTGAGGATCCCTCTCAAAAGGAATTTCTCCTATGTATAGTAAATACGATGTGCTCTGTGCATTTAATTCCCACTTATCGGGTCTTACGGACGACGACGACGACGACGACGACGACGATTCAGTGAAGTCAGCACAGACTGAGACACGCTGGGGTATCTGCCGTCGGGTGGTCCGAGGGGGCAGGGACCCTAAGAGGTCCGTTCTTGTGACCTCACCCAACGGCAAAGGAAGAGGTTACGTACTTTCACTTTTCACTTTCCCTTCAGCGAGTCGGCACAGACTGGGAATCGTACCTGACGTCGGATGGTCCGAGGAGGTAGGTACCCTAAAAGGTCCGTTCTCATGACCTCACCCCACGGTGACGGAAGAGGCGGGTCTGACGGATCCCTTTCCGTTATAACTCTCTCGGAAATACAAACCCTTCAACCCTCAGTCCTCCTATCTACCACCTTTTATACTCCGGTGGAAGTGGGAACCGGTAGTGACGTTCCTTCCAACCCTCCCTCGAGGCACTTGTTATCTTAGATAAAGTTGAGTCTCGAAGTCCTCGGTTGAGAGACAAGTGTCTTCGATTTTCTTGAACCAACTGTGCCGTCGGTACAACCTCAGGTGTCGTCTTGACTCACGACTCCCTCCAGTGACTGGAGACACTTCTCGGGGGCACCGCGGAAATCCCTGGTTGTAGGATTCCCGAGGAGTGTCTCTCCTTCGTAAAATTCCACTTGGTTGAACAGAGGCTGTCGCTGTGGCACACCGGCTCTCTTCATTTCTGTCGCGACCTAGTTTACGGAGAAGAGACCCCAACTCCGACGGCCCGGTTGGACGCAAATTTGAATTTATTAACCTCTCCCTCGCGAAGTTTTTCCTCTGTTACTGGAGTAAAGATCCGGTGTCCCTCGATGTCGCTAAAAAAGTCTTAGCGATAAAACTCAACAACCTCGTTAAGTAAAACCAATGTATATAAGACTTTGTTTACAATATTTATCTGATTGTAAAGACTTTTAGATATTGGTGTAGCAAAATGAAAACATCCAAGACGACCTCGGGACTCGTAGTGCGAGGTCCGGTGACCTGTGTTCGAAACAAAGTGAAGGAGAAAGTGGTTTACTATGCGGCTGAACAAAAGACTTTACCCCCTTGTCCGTTCTCCCCCTCCTGAGTCAAAAAACTGAAAGTTTACCCTGAGGAGACCCTAGTAATGTAAAAGGAGATTCCATTGAAATCGAGTTCCCAGATGTATGAATTTACCTTGACAAATTATAAAATTCTTGAAGGACCCTTTCAATGAGTACGATGAGTGACATCTAAAGGACAACTTCTTTACAAAGTGAAAAAAAAAAAAAAAGAGATCGACTTGTGGTGTCGCAACTAAAGAGTCTAGTGAACATCTAAATAATCCTATACACAAACACGAGTCAACGAAGTCAGTAGAGGTTGAGAAGCAACCTGACATCGAGCGGTTCGAGGAGACAGGTACCCTAAGAGGTCCGTTCTTATGACCTCTCCCAACGGTACGGAAGGAGGTCCCCCAGAAGGGTTGGGTCCCCACCTAGGACACTGAGGAAGTAACGTCTGCCTATGAAATGGGTGACTCAGTGGACCCTTCGGGGGAATAATCCTTATCCTGACACATTTAATCAGTTGACCTATATCTGGTGCACCGAACCTCACAGTATGTAAGTTTGTTATCCCTCACATACTCGGGGTGGCAGATAGTTCACCCCGACCCGTAACTTCGGGACTTAACCATGGCTTGTTTCGTATCGGAGAGAACCGACCTCTGTTCGTGTCCTTCTCCTCTCTTCTCCTTCTAGGGTCAGTCAGAGTCGACGGTGAATTAATTATTCACCGTATCACCGAGTCTCCAATTTCGGAGACGGACGTTTCGTCCTCTGGACCCAAGTCAGGGACCCAGTCCTTCTAGGGGACCTCTTCCTTTACCGTTGGGTGAGGTCATAAGAACGGACTTCTTAGGGTACCTACCTCCTCGGACCACCCGATGTCAGGTGCCCCAGCGTTTCTCAACCTGTTCTGACTCGCTGAAGTGAGTGAGTGTCTTAATTATTGGTTTGTATCTTGGTCGGGTGCTTTAGTCAGTAAGTGTACCACCCGTCACAAGACTTCAATCCACACAGCTCACGATCTAAACTTAGAGAGTCAAGGTAGTGAATGGTCGACACACTAGGACCCGTACAGTGACTCGGGATTCATGGAGCCAAAGGAGCGGACTCTTAACCTCTATTATGGGTGTAGATTCCTCCAAAATCAATCTATTATGACCGTTTCACGTTACGACTCGTCTTCACGAGATATTTAACTCGCACTAACATTATTACTGTCACTGAGTTTTTAAACATCTGGTCAGTCTAGTGGGTACATAAAAACAACACAAGTTTAGTTCTCAACTAGGTAAATTATTTCTCAACACCCAAATTTGTTCTAATCTAAGTGATACAAAGAGATTGAGAAACCTAGAACTGGTTTATGTCTGATGTATAGTCTGAGTAACCCCCTCAAAACTTTGATGTCTACGGGTCTAAGGTTGAGTCTCAGACTACGACAACCAGACCTGACACGCAACCCAAAGTCCTAAAAGCTAGTATTTAATTACACGCGGTTTGAACCTTGGGTGACCAGATTGACTTATACTTCTCACTCTTTTAAACTCATATTTGTCACTCGTCTAAACAGGAAACCAGGGCCCGTTGGTCCCTTCAACGATTACCGAAAGAGGAATATATAGGTGTAAACACGATCTTCAACAGAACCTTTGTTCGTCACCCTCTCTCGCGATTCTAGACAGCGATTTTTAACTGACTCCCTGGTTATTAAGATCGAAGGACTCCGTAAGCACTCAAGAAAACCATGAGTCCGAACACAAAGTCGGTCGTCAAGACCCTACGGACCTCATCGAGTTCAATCTTTCTACCTATGGTCCTCGTCGAGACGGTGTCGAGCCAGTTCCCTCACAGACGTTCAGGCGGACGGAGACGGTAGAGTCGAACCAATGGACACACACGGATACCTCCACTTTTACAAGAAGGACGTTTGGAGTGTCTCGACAAGAATCCAGTGGCTCTAATACAGCTCTTTTGTAAAACGTTTGACATTTTATGATATACTCACTTCAGGTTATGAGTTATCTCTAATCTGTGACGTAAAAAAATCTGTTGTTTTTTTAGGGGACTTTTAATACCAAAAACAATAAATCTCGATTCAAAAGGTGACAACAACTCTTTGGACATACGTCCAGTCCTCCGTTGTCAATCTTGACCTGCACCTTGTTGTCTGACCAAGGTCTATCCTTTTCCTCATACAGTTCCGACATATAACAGTGGGACGAATAAATTGAATATACGTCTCATGTAGTACTCTTTGCGACCCGTCCTTCTTCGTGTTCGACCTTAGTTCTAACGGTTCTCTTTATAGTTAGTGGAGTCTATACGTTTACTGTGGTGGGAATACCGTCTTTCACTTCTCTTTGATTTCTCGGAGAACTACTTTCACTTTCTTCTCTCACTTTTTCAACCGAATTTCGAGTTGTAAGTCTTTTGTTTCTAGTACCGCAGACCAGGCTAGTGAAGTACCCTTTATCTACCCCTTTGTCACCTTTGTCACGGTCTGAAATAAAAAACCCCGAGGTTTTAGTGACATTTACCACTAACGTCGGAACTTTAATTTTCTACGAATGAGGAACCTTCCTTTCAATACTGGTTGGATCTATCGTATAAGTTTTCGTCTCTGTAATGAAACGGTTGTTTCCAGACAGATCAGTTCCGATACCAAAAGGATCACCAGTACATACCTACACTCTCAACCTGACACTTCTTCCGACTCACGGTTTCATAACTACGAAAACTTGACACCACTACCTCTTCTGTGAACTCTCAGGGAACCTGACGGTCCTCTAGGTTGGTCAGGTAAGATTTCCTCTAGTCGGGACCCACAAGAAACCTTCCTTACTACGATTTCGACTTTGAGGTCATGAAACCGGTGGAGTACGCTTCTCAACTGAGTAACCTTTTCTGAGACTACGACCCTCCCTAACCCCCGTCCTCCTCTTCCCCTGCTGTCTCCTACTCTACCGACCTACCGTAGTGCCTGAGTTACCTGCACTCAAACTCACTTGAGACCCTCAACCACTACCTATCCCTCCGGACCGCACGACGCTAAGTACCCCAGCGTTTCTCAGCCTGTGCTGACTCGTTGACTTGACTTGACTTGACATCGTTTCAACACTATCTCTGGTAAAATGTACCGTTAAGATATACGTCCCTAAGTGTTTTCGTTAGGACGTCACGTTAAATAAAAGATAAGATTAGTAATTGAATAGTACTATTTGGAAGACGTTTTGTGATAGATCCTCCACCCCCGAAAGGATTGTCGAGTCGACGTTTCTTAGTCGGACTGTTACGTTCTCTACGCTCAAACTAAGATGCCTCTTCCTTTCTAGGGGAACTCTTCCTTTACCGTTGTGTGAGGTCATAAGAACGGACCCTTTAGGGCACCCGTCTCCTCGGACTGCCCGATGTCAGTACCCCACCGTTTCTAAACCTGTACTGACTCGCTGACTAGTCTTTGTACTAATCTTTAATCCGGATAGACCATTTTTACTGAGGGAAAAAACGTCTTTTTAATAATGACATTACTCAAAAACAATACGTTTATATTTCGTGTTTCAAGTACGTCAAAATGACTCCTATTTTTCAGTGGTCGTAAGTTTACATCCCAAAATTAAACAATACATTTAGATCCCCGAAAAAACAAACAAACAAAGTAAACCCTAAACCCAAACAAACAAACAAAATCGTCTTAATAAAGAATGGTCCAATACCACTGAGAACTTTCGTAAAGAAAACAATTTGCTGTTTTACATCACCTTATTTAAAATTTCTAGAATTACCAAGTAGTTAAGGACTTAGACCGTCATAGGATGGATCGTCTATCTTTCCTCGAGGTTAATCAACATGTTAAGTTCCGTCCCACCAATATCTGGTTGTACTCGACCTTGTTCTTTCAATATGATCCGTTTTCGTCTAACCAATAACGTTCCCATAAAGGAATGTGTCTCGTTTCTCTTTGGAACGAATCTCGGTCCAGTCCATGGAGCACGACTCGTCTTGTGACTAATCAACTACATTTGGAAGGAAAAGACCCTCTCGGGTCGGATCTCTGGATCGACTTTTAGGACCAAAGGACTGTACCTTCGTTCGAAGTTGCTCCCGGGTTAGACCAATGAAATTGTGGAAAGATTTAGACTAAGTCTGACGGATCGTACACATGTAATAATGCACAAGAATTCCCCAATACACACAACACAATACTTGTGGATCTACGTCTCCACCTCGAACAGACATCCCTGGTGCCTTCTTTCGACGAACGACTAAAGAAATAGAGTGCGACGTCTTCTTCCCAATATACCTTTTCCGTTGACGGGTAGATTCCTTTCCAATTTCCATATAACTCTTCGGCCGATCTCGTGTCTGAGGTAGATCTCAGTGTAACGGAACAAACTTAGGGTCAAAGTTAAGAATGGCAAATTGAAGTCAGTTTTTTAATTGGAAAGATCCGGAGTCAAAGGAAAAAGTAATTGATCTCTATTATTTTTATGTGTTTTCAGTAATTGAACAATATTCTTAATTTAATCAATTATAAATATTTTACGAATTTTGTCGGTCTTGTAACATTCATGGAATATTCACAATTTATTTGAAAAAGTATACTTTTTAAAAAATAAACCCTTTAATTGTTACTTTATTGGTCGATCTCAGATGTGAGGTGTCTTCCGATCTCGACTCAAAACAATACATTTACACATGGTCTTTCACTCGACAAATTAAATAACCATTCTTCTTTTATATCGTTTACTATTGTTATTGTTTATTCGTTGAAAACCCATTACCCGAAACGTGTTACAGTAAATTAATTACGTAAGTAAGTAAGTAATTTTTTTAAAATAATTCTTAGTCGATACACGGTTCGTATCACTTTCAGTGATCTATATGATGTAAACAGGTCCTACCCACACTTAAGACGGGACACCCGAGGTTCTCCTCTGCGCTTCCTACGCTACCACGGGTCCTCGGTCCTGTCCATTCCTGTCTCGAGGTCGTTCCTATCCTGGGCCCTCGTTCTGAGTGAACTCAAAAATAATTATCGTCGACTTTCCGTTAAACCCATCAACTATCACCTCCGTTCTTCTACCGGTCGTCCCCTACTAAGAGACCCATACAAAGTGAACTACAGAGATTCCGTGATCTGGATAACTTAGAACTGTAACTGAGGGGAACTAAAAGTACAACGAAGATTGGGGAACCAAAAGAGGGAAGAATATGTACACACTGACGTCGGTACTTTAATTTTCTGTGAATGAGGAACCTTCCTTTCAATACTGGTTGGATCTATCGTATAAGTTTTCGTCTCTATAATGAAACTGTTGTTTCCAGGCAGATCAGTTCCGATACCAAAAAGGTCACCAGTCCATACCTACACTCCCAACCTGACACTTCTTTCGACTCGCGGCTTCTTAACTACGAACACTTGACACACAACCTCTTCTGAGAACTCTCAGGGAACCTGACGTTCCTCTAGGTTGGTCAGGAATGATTTCCTCTAGTCAGAACCCACAAGTAACCTTCCTGACTACAACTTCGACTTTGAGGTCATGAAACCGGTGGACTACGCTTCTCGACTGAGCAACCTTTTCTGGGACTACGACCCTTTCTAACTTTTGTCCTCTTCCCCTGTTGTCTCCTACTCTACCAACCTACCGTAGTGGTTGAGCTCCCTGTACCCAAACCCACCTGAGGCCCTCTACCACTACCTGTCCCTCCGGACCGTACGATGCCAAGTACCCCACCGTTTCTCAGTCTGTACTGACTCACTGACTTGACTTGACTTGACTTGACTCTTGGAGTCTGACACTGGAATAAACCTTTATCCTAGAAACGTCTACATTAACCAATTCTACCAATCAATCTGCCTAATCCGATTCGGAATTATGTTACTGATCATAAGAATACCCGAAGGGAATATCGAGTCAACCATTTCTTAGGTGGACGTCACGCTCTCTGGACCCAAAGTAGGGACCAAATCCTTCTAGGGGACCTCTTCCTTTTCCGATGGGTGAGGGCACAAGACCGGACCCCTTAGGGTACCTGACTCAGGTACCCCAGTGTTTCTCAGCCTGTACTGACTCACTGAAAGTCAAAGTGAAAAGTCACAAGAATATTCTTCAGGTACACTTCTGTCTGTCTCTCTACTTCCGGTACACTACTGTCTCCGTCTCTGACTTCTCCAAGTCGAGTTCGGTTCCTTACGGTCACTAGCGGTCGTTGGTGGTTTCGACCCACTAAGTCGTATCTTATCTAAGTCGAAGTCTTTGAGGTTCCTTGGTTTGGACGACCGTGAAACTAAAACCTGGAAATCTGAGGATTTTACATTCTGTTATTTAAAGACGACAAGATTCGGTGGGTCAAACACCACCAAACAATACCGCCGGAATCCTCTGAGAATGCGTAGAGAAGTTGACGGGTAAGAGTCAGGAAAAGAATAAAGGGAGAAGGACACGTATGAGAACCACACTACGTCCCAAAGGTAAGAAACAACTAGACGAAAGAAATGTGGGAAAGGAACCGAGGACAACTGTTTGTCGAAATGATGGTTGAGTGCGTTTATCCTTTCTTCAGACCCTCAGTCGAACCTATGAAAGGAGATAAAGTTGAGGGTACAAGACAACGTCCTTCCCCCCTGGGGAAGGTCCCGGACTTTCACCCGAGAACAGTTTGTGAGTCTTTACTTAACAGACTCCTCTGTGTACACGACTGTTTCGTTCTCTAAAATAACCCTTTCCCACGGGTCCACCTCTCGTCATCCCATTCTCTTGGGTCCTCTTGACGAGACGGTGGACCGAGTGTTCCAAAATACCACTACCCTAATCAAAGGCCCAACAGAAACCGGTTAATAAGATTAAGTCTCATGAAGGACCACCACGTGTGTAATGAGTCGGTTCTACCTGCGGTTGTTCTTCCTAAGACCCTCCACCAACCTGTACACCACAGTGGGAAACTGGAAAGGACTTGAGAAGGTCAACCACCAAGGTACAAAGAATGGTCCTGGAGGACAGTATTTTGTCGAGTGCGTTTACCATTGATATCACGGACCGGTCCTATTCGTCAAAGTCAGTCACACGAAGGGGATTGTTAAGGTGATCAGTAGTTCACGTACATGTGACTTGAAAATGTTTTCAAGTAAAAGTTCTCATTACCCCTTATTGTAAACGTATACTAAAAAAATTTATATAGTACTTATCTACTATAACAACATCGGTACGTAAGGCCCTTTGTTTTTGAGTGAGTCTTCCTGTTACGTCTATCACCTCACGTCAAATAATGTGGTTGCCCGGGTTCCGTCTCAGAGGAGAATCGGTTCCTGGGACTGGTCGTAAACACTTTTAGAAAATATGGGGTACACATGCACAGACTTGGGTGGTGGGGTTAAAGGAACTCTGAATGTTTTTTGGTTCCTTCCCATTTATGTTAGTGTTATTGGGGTAGTAAGTACACAATACACAAGTTTGTCAATTATTAGTTATTCGGACGCCAATGTAAGGCTATCTATGTCTTTCTTAAATACTGGACAGACCTCCGTCCCCACTAATCTCATACAAAAGAGAACCCACTACTTATTGGACCTACACTAGAAGTCCTAAGGGGACAGGTCTCCTCCAGAATAGGAGGATAACACCAAAGGTATCCGAGATTCGTGTCTCAAGTCTCAGGTAACCTCTCCACCGGCTCGTACTAGTCGTACTTGTCCGGCTTCTACGTCAGGTCGAGACAGACAAAGGAGGAAGTTATAGACGATTAACGTATGGGGATTAAACAGGGTGAGAGACAAGGAGAGGGGAAACTATTGGTGTCTAAACGAAAGGTATATAATTATATCATTTAGTTGATTTGAAGTTAATTTTTTATATACTGATCTATCTGTATGTCTGGTTACCTTGTCCGATTTGTAGAGTTTTATTTGGGTTCATATATACCTTTAAATCATTTACTAATTCTGTCAGTGATCTCTTTTATAATTGTAACTGAAATTTTTTTACCACATCCCTGTTGACTTGATGGTGAAGTTTTTACTATTTTGATCTATAGACAGAATATGGTACTTTCACACTTTCACAATCAACGAGTCAAGTCAAGTCAACGAGTCAGTACAGGCTGAGAAACACTGGGGTACCGGACGTCGTGTGATTCGAAGGGACAGGTAGTGATTGAGGGTCTCGAATGAGTTTCAGTACAGGTAACTCAGTCACTACGGTAGGTTGGTAGAGTAGGAGACAGCCGGGGAAGAGGAGGACGGAAGTTAGAAAGGGTCGTAGTCCCAAAGAAAGTGTAGTCCACCGGGTTCATAATCTCGAAGTCGAAGTTATAGTCAGGAAGGTTACTTATAAGTCCTGACTAAAGGAAATCCTACCTGACCAACCTAGAGGAACGACAGGTTCCCTGAGAGTTCTCAGAAGAGGTTGTGGTGTCAAGTTTTCGTAGGTAAGAAACCGAGAGTCGAGAGAGATATCAGGTTGAGAGTGTAGGTATGTACTGAAGACCTTTTTGGTATCGAAACTGATCTACCTGGAAACAACCGTTTCATTACGGAGACGAAAACTTATACGATAGATCCAACCAGTATTGAAGAAGGTTCCTCATTCGCAGAAAATTAAAATACTGACGTCAGTGGTACTGTTGAACTGTCGATTAGAACCTGTTTAAGGAATTGGAGAAGCACTGAGTCAAAAAAGGTCATATTTTTGACCCAGCTTATTCTCATTGACAAGACCCCTTTCCAATCGACTAAATCATATCAATTTCGTAAACCTTACCACTGACCGTATGATGATCGTAGTTGTCGTAATAATAAAATGTTATACTTTAAGTCATATTACGTAATTTCTTTAAAACGTTACGGGGAGACGGTTTAGTTTGTAATCGTTCTGTACGTAACTTTACATTTAAAGAGAAAGTGTAGACTCGGACTAGTTGGTCAAGAGGAGGGGTCCATGTTAACAATAGTCGACACCGTAAACACTTAAATAATGGAAAATCAGGGTTTAGGGGGGAAGTAAAGTGACGACACTATTACTTTGCAGAAAGGGAACGGTCGACTGTGTCACAATTTGAACCGGTCATCTCCTGCGACTCTCTGAGACCTCCTGTTTATCCGAAGAAAACCAAGATCACCCGAAAGACCAGAACGAGGACACCACGACCCAACTAGGGTTGTTACCTAGAGTAGGTCGTTCAAGGCACCCATGGGGTCGACCGAAGGGGACCCGGTAGAGTCTCTGTGAAGACATTTTGTCGAAGGACCGTCGAAAGGTCACTCAGGTCAGCACCGGGTCAGTCAAAGGGTAGTTCAAGGTGTCGAGAAAGGTGTTCCGTCAAGGGCCAACTTAAAGTAGTCGAGAGGGAAGGATGGGGGACCGTTTACTAAAGAAAGGGCGGTCGGAGTCGGAGGTCCAAAGGGTCAACTCCTGAAGGGGCGAACAGTCGGACCGGATACTGGACTTCAAACAGTTGACACTTGGTCAAGTTCGTTAGGTCGTTAGATCGTTTTATGGGGTGGTAGTCACCCCGACGGGGAAGAGGTTCCTCCAGACACAGGTCACAACTCCTCGAGTGAGAAGGTTCAAGTAGGGAAAGAACCCCTGGGAAAGAGTCGGAATCACACACAATCACTGTGTCAGTACAGAATGAGAAACACTGGGATACCTGACATCGAACAGTCCGAGGAGTCAGGTACTTTACGAGGTCCGTTCTTATGACCTCACCCATCGGTAAAGGAAGAGGTCCTCAAGTTTGGACCCAGAGGACGTAACGTCCGTCTAAGAAAAGGTAGACTTGGTTTAAAAAAATTTAATTTCATGTCAACTAAATGTTACGATATAATCAACGTCCATATGTTGTGTCGTTGAGGTATAAAAATTCCTAATATAAGGTAAATTTCAATAATACCCCTAAAGGGACCACCAGGTCACCAATTCTAAAGTACGAGGGTTATGTCCCCCGTGTCCAAGTTAGAGACCAGTCCCTTGATTCTAGGGTATCCGGTGTACCGTACCGGGGGTTTTTTCAAAATTTTTCGATAAAATTTTATTACCAATATAAGGGACACGATAAGTAATTAGGAACATAGAATAAATAAAATATGTATTATCAAACATGAAGAATTAGTGAAGACAGATAGAACGGGGAGGGGTTGAACATTAGTAATCAAACAAGAGATATGGGTACCCAGACAAATAATGAATAATATAGGTAAGCAAAGAAAAAAATCTAAAGTGTATATTCACTTTATATTGTGTAAACAGAAAACGACTGAATGAATCGATACTCATTATTGGAGATCTAGGTAGGTATAACGACGTTTCTATTTTTAAAGTAAGAAAAAATACTGACATATTATAAAGTAATTATAAAGAATATATATATACAGTGTAGAACAGAGAAGTAAACGACTACCTGTGAATCCAACGAATGTATCAGACTGTCAACGTGTGTTACGACGATACTTGTAACCCCATGTATATAAAAAAGTTTAATCACGAAAGTAAAAGAAACCTACAGATGACTCCTTACCCTAACGACTTAGTTTAATTAAAAAAATCCTTGAAGATAAGGTAAAGTACCACCGATGAGGTTAGATGTAAGGGTGGTTGACACTTGATCCCAAGGGAAAAGAGGTGTAGTAGTAGTTGTAAACAATGGACACTAGAAACACTACTATCGGTAATGTTGTCTCTACTATAGACTAACATCTAGACTAAACGTAAAGAGATTACCAAAAAGGACACCAGTACATACCTACACTCTCAACCTGACACTTCTTCCGACTCGTGACTCGCGACTTCTTAACTACGAAAACTTGACACCACAACCTCTTCTGAGAACTCTCAGGGAACCTGACGTTCCTTTAGGTTGGTCAGGTAAGACTTCCTCTAGTTGGAACCCTAAAGAAACCTTCCTTACTACGATTTCGACTCCGAGGTCATGAAACCGGTAGAGTACCCTTCTCAACTGAGTAACCTTTTCTGAAACTACGACCCTCCCTAACCCCCGTCCTCCTCTTCCCCTGCTGGGTCCTACTCTACCGACCTACCGTAGTGACTGAGCTACCTGCACTCAGACTCACTTGAGACCCTCTACCACTACCTGTCCCTCCGGACCGCTCGACGTTAAGCACCCCAGTGTTTCTCAGTCTGTGCTGACTCGTTGACTTGACTTGACTTGTAGGTTTAAGTCAAGTTGTTAACAACAGTAAAACAATGTCAACGAAGTAAACAGACAGACGTAAGGTTGGTAAGAAGAAGAGGGGAAAGAAGACGTTTCGGTAAAGTCTAAAGTCTAAAAACGATTTGGTGAACGATTTATACAAAGTCCGTATAGACAGAGGATTTTTAATCTTGTTGGATGAAATATTGATGTGGTGGTGATACAGGGTTTTTTCGAATTTTGGTGAAGATTATAACAGGTTGTAATAAATGTAACTATAAAAGGGTTAACAGGGGTTTTACATAAAGTAGTGCAAACAACAGGTTTAGTTCTAGAGTAGCTCGAAATATGTTTCGTAAATAGGTGGTCACTTGTAAATAGAACCTGACCCATAGTCAAACGGGACGATGGACGAAGACAACTCGATCTACTTGAGTCAAGACAGGGACGGGAAGGTTCCCTAGAAGACACTTGAGGGTCGAGGTAAGTCCGTCCAAGGACACTTAAAGACATGAAAGGTCTTCGAATACGAATTTAGACAACTTCTCGGTTCTAAAACATAATGTTTCCAAAACAGCTCGAAAAGATAAAAAAGATGGTCTGAGACCCGTCTCGTAGAACTCCCGTTCCTGATCACAAGAAACGGAACCATCAGAGGGTCGACACATCATCAACGAGTTATGGATAAACTTCTTATTTACTCCCGGACCCTGAAGGAACCGTCAGGTCACCAATTCTGGAGTGGAAGGTTTTGTCTCCTACCCACAAACTAGGAACTAACCCCTCGATTCTAGGGTGTACGGAGTGTCGGTTTTTTACTTTTGTATTTTGTCTTCGTTGTTTAATATTGTTTAAGTTATTTCTGAAAATTTTACCAGGTAAAAAATTTACCAGAAATTTTTTCTGAAAATTTTTATACCTTTTCTTTTCTTATTTACTGTCTTATACCAAAGAGAAGTGACACTTCTCGACCCTATTTATTTACCTGAGTCCCGACCCTCGGTCCCTCTTCTCCAATTTCCCTTCATGTTGTTCCAAGACTCTCCAGTAAGGTTTATGTCTTATAACGAACCCCTCGACACCTATTTTTAACGTAATTATATACGGAAGGACAGAGAGTCCTCCGTTAACCGATCTATAAATAGTAATCAACTACTATTTAGATGTTAGATCGTCGGGATATCTGTAAAACCCGGTCTATTAAGATCTCTTTCTTAATATTTGTGGTTTTAGTTTTCCTGACGTAGGGTCACCAGGTAAAGACAAATGTGTCGATAAGTTGACGACGAAAGGACGACACGAAAATTCCTTTATAGGTAAGGGTCACCCAGGGATATGACCTGACCCTGGTCTTGAAACACGGGTGCCACTCATTCCCTTTAGGGTTGCGTAGATGAGACTTGAAGGTCTTACTTGAAAGAAAGACTTTAATCGGAAAAGACGTCAAGTCGAAAATAGAACCACCGTCTAAAAAGAAAAACTATTTGAAGGTCTATGAAGGAAGAAGAGGTGAAGGGTGGTGGACACCCTAATTAAGGTCCTAGTATATAATTAAGACTAAGGTCTCACTGAGTCTCTGACGTGTGGTTCTGATAAAATCCACCTCACAAAGGAGGACTCAGTGGGGTAGGGAAGTATCGTCTGTAGGACGCCTAAAGGAGTCGAGGCGACAACTCTTGTCCTTCGGTTTCGGTTTTCATCGGTCATTCGTGTCGTTTGGTCACTACAAAGGACCGAGGACCTCCTGGTCGTTCTTTTAGGACTAAATCCTTCTCAAGGAACCGTTCTTTTAACCCTAAAACGACCTCTGTGTACCGAAATCCTTCCAAAAAAATTTTATTCAGGTCTATAAAAAAAAATTCCTCTGTCCAATTCTTGCTTGAAAGAATCCTTACTTTACTTTATTGAAAATTTTAACAGGTCCCTCTGAAGTAATCTACGAGAGCAATTACTCTATTGGTTTCTGTTCCTCGAATGCGTAGAGGGGAAAAGTGTTAAAATAGTTCAAAAAGCATAGGAGAAGTAAGTGAGGACAGTCAGAAGGTTTACCACTACCTAGGATGTGGGTGAGGGGGTTTTATAGATATCGACAGACACTGCACCTTCGTAGTAATCTCTGTAGAAAACCCCGAACTGATTTTGACCCTTTATCTTCGATCCGTGTAACGAAAAGGAACTGGGGTACAGGTGTCGTCTGTAGTCGTTAGATAGATCGATTTGATAGACCGGACATACAAAGAGGGTAACTTTGGTTGCACAAATTTTATCGTTACATCCGTCGGTAATAGTTCCTTTGGTTTATAGGTTTGAACTTTAGATAAACATCTGAAGGGACCACCAATTCTTAGACGGACGGTTACGTCCCCTGTAACTAAGCTAGGGACCAGACCCTTCTAAGGTGTACGACACCCCGTTGATTCGGGAACGAGGTGTTAATTTGTGTAGTACACGGATCTCGGACACGAGTCGTTGTTCTTTTCGGTGGCGTTACTCTTCGACCGTGTGGTGTTGACCTCTTTCGGACGTGGGTCGTTACTTCTGGGTCACGTCGGTTTTTATTTGTTTATTTGAACTTATCTTAGTAAAAATTTTTTTCTTCTTTTATTAAACGTTACTTCTTCTCCGCCAAATTATATATCTCCACATAGTCCACTTGTACCACCTTCTCAGGTGTCTAATACAGAATTCAGAACCCGAATTGAAGATCAAGGACCCGTTTCAAAAATTTTAAAAAGAATCTCGGTAACAAAATGTACGTTTTACCTCAATTTCGGGAGTGGAGTCATATTGACACTATTAAGTAAAACACTAACAAAAATTACATACACTTTCGAAAATCGTGTCACGGATCCTATTTCTATGAGTTACCTACAGTTAAGTAATACTATTAAAACTCCCCCCGAGACTAACCCTCGAGTGGAACGACTGTGATTTTTAAGGACCTTCGGTGTCGTGACTATGTTCCATCCTTAACGAGTTCCTAAGGTGAGAGGTATTTAAAATAGTTTTCCAGAAGAATCAGTGAGGAGAAGTCACGTTTTATAACCGTTTATTCTTGAAAATACTTCAAAGTTGATTTGGGAAATTTCGGAGTGTTTATTCAGACCATTTTGTGGTAAGAAAGACCCAAAGAACCATTGGTCAACGGGAGAAATCTCTATTAGGACAAGAGGGGAAGTACAAGTGGAATAAAGTCACGGACAATCTTAGAGATTCTGTCTTAAGAGTCTTACTCTTTTTGATTTTCGGTTTAGTTCGTAAAAGTTAAAAAATTTTGTAAAGACGAATTTCCAACTACCCTCTCTCTACCAACTGATAACCGACCTCTCTGACATGTAAAGTTACGATCTACTATGACGTCAGAAGACAGGGTGGAGTCAAGTGAAGGGTAGTTTCAATGAAAGAAAACAAGGAACTTCTAAAATCATGGACCGAGTGTCAGTAAGAGAGGGTCTGACGGTAACGGCATTAGTAACTAAAATTATGAGTAAAGTTCCGTAACCACGTTATAGGTTGGCAGAGGTGACGAAAGAATGTTAAGAGAACGAAACCCATTTCATCGGTGGGATGAACTCGATGAGTGAGGGAACCAGTGTGGAACATGAGCAGGCGATCTCTACGGTACTGTTTTATGGTGTCTTATCCACCGAATTTGTTATCTTCACGCAAAAGAGTGTCATTACCTCTGATCTTCAGGTTCTCGTTCTACACCCGTCCGAACCGAAGAGGACTCTGGAGAGAGAAACCGAACGTCCTCTGACAGGAGAACGACTCAGGAGGATACCAGAAAAGAGACCCGTGTCCGTGAAGACCATAGAGAGACACACAAGTTTAAAGAAGAATGTTCCTGTAGTCAGTCTAACCTAATTCCAGGTGCGGTGGTCGGAGTAAGATTGATTGTGGAAGAGAGGTTTATATCAGTGCAAGATTCCAATACCCTGTGGTTGTATACTTAAAGTTCCCTTGTGTCAAGGTGGGTTTTATGTGGAGATCTGAAACAGAAGTGGTTAATGACTTTGTAGAAAAAAAAAAAAATTTCGAAAAGAAATACCATCTTTAGTGTATTATATTTTGTATGATAAAATTGACACAGATTGATATATTAAACCATCATTATTTATGTAAGAATAATGGCTTATGATTTTGTAGAATTAAAGTTTAAGGTCGTAGAGAAGTAGAGTTAGAGATGGAAGATAGAAAAGTCGAGAAATAGAGCAACGATGGGGTTTGGTTATTAAGTTGAGGTGATTCTGTGTGTTTAGGTCGGGAGAAAAAAAAAAAGTTTGACAGCGAGTCTAAGAAGTACAGGAATGAAGGGAAGAAGGAACCTAATCTAAGGTATTAACTAGTGATATTAGTGAGAGTATATAAAAGAACTAAGGAAAGGGGGTAAAGAGAGAGAGAAATACTACAAACGAACCATTTCAGGTTTAGGACCGACTAAGGTCGAAAGAATGATGAGAGACGGGTACGAAAACGTCAACGTGACGGGACCCTTTTCGTGAACTGGTACGAAGATCAGAGTGATATTTGAGAACTGGAATTCGTCCGGTAGGCACGGACGACCGTAGACGGTGGACAGAGATCTGGAAAGTGATAGAACGAAAGGATCCGTTGTCAAAGTATGGAAGAATAGAGAGATTTTTGGACATTATGGGAGAGAGGTAGAAATAAGAGTCGGTTATTTGGACGAAGGTCAAAGTGACTTTTTTGTCCTCGGGAGTCTTCAAGGGTGTGAAGGTTAGGGTACACAAGGTAGAATGAAGACAATGATTCTTACTGGACGGACCCGACGATCGAATCCGGTCAAGGAGGTAAACACGTATGTGAGGACGACGAAGGGTAACTGAGTTCTTGTGGCGAGGTCCCTGAAGGGACCACCAGGTCACTACTACTTAGACAGAACGTCACGTCCCCTGTGTCAAGTTGGGGATCAGTCCCTTGATTCTAGGATGTACGGCACCTTGTCGATTCGGGTACGTGGGGTTGACGACTCAGGTGAGCGACGTAGACCTCTCAGATACGTGGAGTCACTTTCTAGAGTGTACTCCGTTGTTTCTCGGACAGAAGGTACTGACTCTGGACTATGTCGGTTTATTTATTTAAATTGTTTATTTGTGGTGAGATAGTTAAGAGGGCAAAAAGAGAACGTGAGGCGAGGGGAGGTGGCGAGGGTTGTTTTTTAAGGATAATCATATGTTTACACGATATTAAAAAGGGAAATTTGAAAAAGGGAATTGAGGGTGAAAGGGAAATCGATTTGAGAGGTTTTTCACAATAGAGAAGAGAGACAAAGGTCAAAGAGGAAAGAATGAGGGACTACTTGTGTAAGGTAAACCTGAGTCACAGACAGGATGGTGATCTCGAGGAGAATAGTTCGAGTAACTACTGGAGGTATAACGATTTAGGTTAGAGGTAAAGAGTCAGGAGGGTGTAATGAACGAGATATCCGTCAGAATTGAGATTGACTGATGAAGAAAGAGTTAAATCCTTAAGTTGAAGGTCCTATTCAAGGACCAAGAAGATTGAGTGACCCGTGAAGAGTCAGAGGAAACGACTGAAGGGGAAGTGTAGGGGTTTGAGTTAAGAGACCTGAGGGGTTCTGGATCAGGAACTTGGAGAAAGGATTAAATGTAAGTGGGGGTCTCAAAACACGGAAATCTATGATAGGTATGTGACTGTTGAGAGTATGAGGTGGGTCTGGATAAGGAGCTTGAAGTACAAACACATAGGGTATCGGACTAACCGTAGAGGTGAACCTAAGATTCTTCACAGAGTTTTGAACTCTTCAGACTTTGATTGGTAGAAGAGAAGGGGAGAATTTGGACGAGTTGGACGACAAAACGAGTAAAGTCATTTACTGTCGAAGTAAGAAGGACAAATAGACCGGGGTTTGGTGTATCAGTAGAAACTGAGGAGAGAAAGAGAAGGTCGGTCACACAGTGGTTTATGACAACCTAGATAGAAGTTTTATGTCTGTCTTGGGTCGGAAAATAGTGGTAGAGCCGATGATGATAATAACGAACTTGGTGACCGTAACCACCCTTGTGACCTAACCACTATACCGAAGTCTTAAGTAGAGAAAGAAAGTGGGTGTGGGAAATATTGGATTAGTGCTGCGTTGTCGATCTCGTTCGGAAAATTGCACAGTTCAGTTCAGTAAAAAGATAAGTTTTGATTAGAGTCTCTGGACCAATCTCCCAGTCTTTAAAGTTGGGGTAGGACGTTGGAGACCCCTCCCCTTTCTCCGACCTCTGACTGTATAGTTGATTAACGGTTACTGAATTATTACAAATATCTTATTTGTAATAATTACAACTTTTAACTGTCTCCTCGGACCTCCCAATGTCAGGTATCCCAACGTTTCTTAACCTATGTTGACTTCGTTGAATCGAACCTACGTTAAAACTATAACCCCCGAAGGGACCACCGAGCCGCCATTTCTTAGACGGACGGTTCGTCCTCTGAACTCAAAGTAGGGACCCAACTCTTCTAGGGGACCTCTTCCTTTACCTTTGGGTGGAGTCATAAGAGCGGACCCTTTAGGGTACCTGTCTCCGCGGACCAGCCGATGTCAGGTACCCCAACATCTTATTAGTCTGTACTGAATTCCTTTGTTGTTGTTATAATATCAAATTCTGTTGATCAAAGACCCAAACAAAACAAACTTAGATTTACATCGAGGTGCATCGAGCTGAAAAAAATTTTCATATTCATGTCGTGTTAAAATTTATAAATATATTTAATCCAAAAAAGAGAACTTAATTTTCGTTTGTACAATATCTCATAATTATGAAAGGTTTTCTATTATTTGATTTGTATTTATGAAGACCCTAGTTGTAAAATTCCAAAGTGCTATTTTTTGTGAAACCCATAGTTCTTTTTATTTATTTGTCTGAAGACTAAAGACATGGTAAAAGGGGTAATACAAGCATATTGAGGACAAAAATAATAATTGTTATTAAAGGTAAATAACAAACGACGAAGAGATAGTAGACTGTGACAAAACGTGTGTGTTAGAGTAAATTGGGTGTTTAAATAGAAACACCCTTTACATGGTAAAAAATTAAGGGTAGAGTGTCCAATCTTCAACTCTGAATTCTTTCAACAGTTCGACACAAGACTCCAATGGTCATCTTTGTCACCGTTACTCCAGTCCGTTGGGAACTCAAGAAAACAAAGTAAAACAAACCGACGTGGTATGTCGAACACTTTAGAATCAAGGAGTTGATCCCTAACTTGGGTTCGGGAACCGTCTCAGGATTGTTAACCTGGTGACCCCTTAATGGTTTGGAATTTAAGAAATTTGGTGACAGATGTAATGTAAATTGTAAAATCTCGGTTCCAAGGAAGGGTATTGGAAGAGGAATAGAGTAGTCTTAATCTCCTCAGACACCGAGAAATTTAAATCCCGTTATTAAACCTTCCCTCGTAAGGAGTTAAGTGAAGTCAGAATAATAAGTATTTTACTATTAGTTTAATAGGTTGAAAAACAAAACGGAGGAAAAGGATCTGTCATTCTCTATACTTAAATAAGGACAATAATCAAGAGTCTCTTCATCTCTGTTTCTACACTTGAGAATTCTCCTTTCGACAAGGTCAGAAGATGGTTATTTGAATAGTTGACACTACAAAAAAAGTCGGTAGTTAAACGGGGAAAGAAACAGGAAAAGCACAGGGGACATCAAATTTGTCACGAACCACTTATCACTCGTATCTCTTTGTTTTTCTCCTGATTTATTTTCTGTCTATGTATCTCAGTCTTATAAACTCGTTTAACGCGTAGGGTACGGTCATATTCTAGGGAACCAGTAAAGGAGCAATTCGGGACAGGAAACGAACCATACTTTGAACGGTCTGAGTTAAAGTTGGGGGTGGGGTTGAAGGAAGACGTTTGTGCGAGTCCCAAGGCAGAACTCACAAGATTGAGTCTCCTTTTACTGAATAAAATTTTTCGCCGTTTTCGTGGCGTAAGGAAACCGTGTCCTACTTCTGGTCGAGTCGAGAAGTCGGTCAGCTAGAAACAGATAACAAGAGGTTTGTCATTTGGTGATAAAGGTGTAGCTGTTCTAGGACCCGACGTAAAGACAGGCTCAGGACCGAGGAGTACTTATACTTGACTTCCCGAGACTGGGTCTTTCACCATCCATTGGAGCTCTTTCTTTTTTTTTTCTGTCCATCCCCCCTTTTGTTTGTTTTGGTTTGTCCGAACTACATTAAGATGTGAGAACTTTAGAGGACGTCCAAGACTCGTCCCATTTTACCCCAGAGCCTTCACACCTTCGACGGACTCATCAAACGACTAAGGAGAACGTGAAACCTCATATTAACACTTGTATAATAACATAAAGGGGTTACCCGTTCGAAGGATACGTAGGTCGTTATTTGAGTGGTTGATGCAGACCATAAAACTTCCTTAGACAAAGAGTCCATAGTACCATTCACATTGAAACCTCTTCGACCCTAACGGCTTCCCCTCAAAAATGATTCTTAACTGAACAAGGATCACTTTTACTACTTAGTACCTTTTTAGTAAGATGTTCAGGACCCAAACCCTAAACCTTCTACCTACCCCTGTTTTTCCGTCCTTCAGACACTCCTGAACCTCCCATCGAAACAAAAGTTATTGGACGAATAAATATATCGAAGTCGTTACGTCCTTCAATTAGGATAATTTTCAACTACCCTACATCTTTATAATACAGGAGTACTTTCAATATACACTTGAATACGATAAATTAGAGGTCATCGTAACGGGAAAAGGTCTTCCTAAAAGATAAATGGGAGTACTAAAGAGATCGAACCTCCCTATAATTCTGTTGTCTTTTCCGTATTTGAACTTCTAAGTCTGTTTGAACTCAAGGTCGGATTCGAGACAATAAACACAGTACTCTGAAATTTCGTTCGATGAGTCACGGAAACCCGGAGACACAGGAGTAAACTTCTTACACTTACTACTGTAAATGAAAACTCCCTTTAACACCCCTAATTTATTTTAGAGTACATGCTTCACGGGTCCTATCTCTGACTGTACAACATCCATCGGTCACTGATAACACTAATAATTATGACTCACTTCCTACCCGGTATGGTAGTAATTTAACAGACTGTAATATGGGGATTACTATCACCACAAAAACTTTTGATTTAGTTCCATAAACGTCATTCTTAGGTGTTTACTTGCAAAAGGACTACTGAAACACGGCAAATTTTTGTTTGACTATTATTTAGTACAAACGTTAAGTCACTTTTTCTGTAAAAAAGGCCAGCATAGCAAAGATTTTTGAGGGTGTAACACACGAGATTGAAAGGATACGATTATTATCGTCTTTTCTTTTAGGTGACATCAGATAGAGATGTGGAAACACCCACTAAGTACCCCAGCGTTTCTCAGCCTGTGCTGACTCGCTGACTTGACTTGACTTAAAACATTATAAACCTATCGATACAACTTTTTACCAAAGTAAATCAATGGCGAAAGTGTAATTTAATTATTTGAAACTTAATAATTATGGGTCACGATGACGTGTGCGATATACGATCCATATATTAGTTACAACTACCACTATGATAGTTATTTACATTCGGAAACCCTCTTTAAAAACTATACTATATAATTCTGGATACTTTTATGAATACACAAAACTGAGTCACTAGGATTCAGACTCTTAAGTAAGACTCCTTTATTAGGTTTTATTCCTTTCTTTACACATGTGTCTACAAACACCGTCGTGATAGACGTACGCACACGAGTCAGTGGAGTTAACACAGACTGAGAAACACTGGGGTACCTGACATCGGGGATGTCGTAATAAATATTATCGTATTTCGATCTTCGTAGTGTCATATCTGTACCGGTTTATTTAATACCAGATAATTAAAGTATTGACTACTTTCAATACTAATACTTGTATTCTGTTGTACCTTTCACGCACGTATAATAAAACACAATTCCTTTTGTCTATATTGTTCTAACACTTATGTAATACAAACGTCGATACATTTTATGTGTGTACACCCTCATTTATCAGTTTTGTACTCTTTTATCACCTTAAAAACCATTAAAAGGAGGTAATAAGAACTCGGGAGACAGGACGTCAATATGAAATGTTGTTTTTCTCTTTCGTCAAAGAGAAAGTTGTGTCTTGTACGGACACAAAGACGAAACTGTGTCCTGAGATCCTAACTCCAAATTAATAAAGATTGTCATAACATTACTCCAACTAAAACCGTGGATCAAATGACACAGAAAAGAACGATAAGAAAGAGAGTTATATATTAACATTATTTGTCCTCTAAACGTTCCGTAATAATTTCAATTTGGTCTTAGAGAACTTTGACACTATTAATTGCCACAACTTTCCTCCCCTTGCATCCTGATTGAAAACGAATATCAGGTACATTTTAAATTTTGACACTTTTCTTGAATGAGAGATAAAAAGTGACAAATCCTGAAGAACTTTTTATGAGAAAGTTCTCGTTTAGGAAAATCCTCTTTTCTCTCCTTATATCTATTTATTAATTTATGTATCCATTTATTTACTACCCGACTTTCTTAAACCTTTGACCCTTACGAGTGAGGTTCGTCATTTTATTGTTACCCGATTGAGGTGACGCTCTAAGTCATGACTTGTCATCCTCTTTTCCTATCCACCTCTTAAACGGTCTTTATTAAGTCCTGAGTATGAAGCGGTTTGGTTGTTGACATGATATTTCTTTAGGTACAAGAAAGGTCTTGAATTTAGAAAACGGATTCTATAGTTCTCTCCCTTCATCTTATGTGACGTAAGAGGGTCAAACAACTATGTCCGTTTTGTACAACCTTTTAAACTTAGATTCTACTAGACTTACGAGAAAGGAAACCTAATTCTCTAAATCAAAGTCTAATTGATATGGAAAGTGGACGGAAGAGTCTCCCGTCTTTCACCTTTCTCCTACCTTTTACGGTTCTAGACCTCCCACCAAAAGGAAACAAGATGTTGGTTCAGTCATTCTTCACATCCAAACGATATCTGTTACCATTAGAGTACAGGTATGATAAATAAGGATGAATTAGTAATAAAGAAATTTAAAAACAAATAAATAAAAATTTTAAAATCAATAAATAAAAAATGACACGACCCAGAAGAACGATGCACGTACGAAAGAGATGAACACCGTTCACGTATCAGAAGAGTATCATTACCGAAGAGTGAACTCTGGGTACCGGAATCAACAGGACCCGCTACACCTTAGAAGGATTTCGGTCCTATTTTGGGTACAAGGGACGTAACCGTCTGTCTAAGGGTTGGTAATCTGATGGTCCCGTCCGGTTAGTAATCGGAAAGTATCAACTATCGATACTATTATTATCGATCATAAATAGTCAGTGAACAATATTTAGTTCGTGAGATAAGTTCTAAAATGTATATATTATGGAATATTATTGGATTTCTCCACTCAAGAGTCGTGGTAAAATATCCTTTCCTGAGAGTTCAAATGGGTCGATAATTCACCTTCTCGACCCTAAACTTGGGTCTAGATGGTCTAGGGTCTCAGATACGTGACTTTGTGGTTTAAGACCAATACTCGAACTTACGTTTGATCCCAAGGTAAAGAATATAAAAAAGAGAAGGAATGTTATCTACGAACGTCATCGTCGTCAAGAAGAACATAACCTCTTACTGTTGTTGATATTTACAACGGTCTCACTTTTGACGTCGTTTTTTATGTACCATTCTCGTTTATCATAAAACTCCTACCAACTCACCCGAGACCGAAAGAAAGGAGAGTGAGTCTTTGTGCTTTTATGACTGTGATAACATGGGAAAGGTACTAGGACAGTAAAGTCTCAGGTTCTTAAATGAAGAGAAGGTGAAACGTAATGTCAAAAGGAGGTGAAAACAAGACGAATATAAGAAGATCTTTAAGTTCTAAATTTCTACGTACTTAATCTTATATTATGATGGAGAAGAATTGACCCAAAGACACTCAGATAAAAAAGGGAATAGTTCAAATGTCTCCGATTAAATGTCACTTCACTTTATTTCAGTGAGTCAGCACAGACTGAGAAACACTGGGGTACCTGACATCGGATGATACGAGGGGGCAGGTACCCTAAAAGGTCCGTTCTCATGACCTCACCCAACGGTAAAGGAAGAGGTCTCCTAGAAGGACTGGGTCCCTAACTTGGGTCCAGAGGGTGCGACATCCGTCTGCGAAATGGAAGACTCGGTGGTCCCTTCAGGCTGTTTGTCGTTTACCGAAGTTAATTTTCACGTTTTAAGGTACTCAAAACTGTCACTTGAGGTGGGTACTTTGATGGTAGTATCAGTTCTCTACCTTGTAAAGGTAGTAGGATTTTTCTAATTAGAAACTAGACGAAAAATAGCAATATCTAATCAAACATAAGATATATTTACTTTAGTGTCTCTTAAGTAGAAGACACAGACCAAGGAAGCTTCGTCACACTCTAAATAGGGACATAGATAATACATGTAAAAATTTGACCTTGAAATTTTTATTAATTTTATCTTAGTTCTCTCTTATTATGTTGGTGTAAAAGATTCGAATACGAGTTGTTCATCCACAACCCGAGGACATAAAGGTAGTAATAGGTTGAAGGGGAGGAGTACTAGTAATAATGAATAAGTATAAACGTATTGTGAAGTGTCAAGTAAGTGTAAATGAGTCACTTAATATAATAACGATAAGGACAAAATATCTACTCAGTGAACACTGAGTTTCTCTTACATTAAGTAATTGATCCTCCTCAAAATGGTCTCCAGAACCTCCGTAAGAAACGTTGTCACCAAGATGGGTTACCGACATGTGATGTTACTAGACCCTCGAACCACAATCTTAGGGTGGGGGTCTCTGGGACTGAATCAACCAGGGTCCACGTTAGTTTAAATTTACACGTCGGTCCAAACACACCGAACGAAAGGAACTGACAACGAAAACTTTCTAACTTAATCAACAAATTAAATGGTGACACGGAGAACACCCCTTTCTCAATCTTCTAACTTTATATAAGGGAGACACACAGATAAAAAAATTGGTTAACTGAGTTTGTCGGGAGTCATTAACGACCATACTATGATGTCTTTTCAAAAGTTTTAACAAATCCACTTTGTTACCTAAGCTCATTTAAAATTGAATACTATGAGTCCTTTAAAGATCTTTTATTTACAAACATGGTAATTCATAGATTATTTTTAGGTACACAAGTCAAACGGAATTGAGTGATAATCGTAAAGGTCGTGTTTAACTACGATCTTTATCACATCGCAAAACTATGACAGAATATTAACTGTAACGTACTCTGCTGACCGTAGAGTCACTCTTCTCGTCCTCCTTCCGTCTTTCTTAAGGAACCTAAGGGACGAACCAAGAAAGTTTCATACTAGATCTTATCCCTAGGGTTGACTACATGAGGGTCTACGGTTTATAAACTATCGTTACTTTATGTACTCCGACATCTGTAATCTCGTTTAAAAGATAAATTCCTCCACTCCCTTGACGACGAGTCTAGGTTGGTTACCGACGGTGACATAACCATCGGTATATTAAGAGACGAAAGTTATCCTTCACCTTTATGCCTCAAAAATTCATTGTGAAATGTTAATATTTTACAACCGTTAATTAAGAATAAATTTGTGTGGAACGTCCGGTTTAAACCCGGACGTGGTCAAACATTGAAGAATTCGAGATCTCACCTTTAAATCCAGTCGGTTCTAAATAAAACATCTCCTCTTTCTTCAAAAGGAGTTGGGAGAATTCTAGGGACCAACCTATACTCTTAATTTGACTACTGTATAATTGTACTCTTTTCGTATGTTTAATATAACTCAAAAATGTACATATACCACTAAAAGTATTCTCTTACTTCTGGGCTTGTACACGGATCTTGTCGTTCGAAGATTTGAAAAATCTGTTTCTTCATTATTTTAACACTTCTTACCGATTCTGTCTCTCTAAACCCAATCCTATCTCTTTCCACTTCTTCATTGATCCTTCTCTTTGTAAATAATTATGTTTAAAGAACTGGGGTTTAAAGTCTGAGACCATTATTCTTATAGAACAAAGGAGGACCAAGTCCCTACCATGGAGAGTGGACTCACAAATTACTGAACTAAGTCCCCTCTCCCCACTCTCCCATCCCCTCCAGTCTCACTTGTAAGACGAAGACACCAAAGGAGTTTGAGGAAGTCGAATTCTATCATTACACGGTTCCACGGTATAAAACCCCATCACACAGGAGTTAGGGTAATAAGAAGACAGACTTTGAAGGAACTTCTTCCAAGTGTCAGGTCTTTGACTCCCGTATTTAACAGGTTATTGGGTTACTTAGTCAGAGAGTCAGGACCCGTAAGTGTACTTTTGTTTGTTCGTTTTTCAATTATCGGTCTTACTTGATATTTGAGTTCAAAACTCAGGGCTCCCACCGATCAACTCTTCCAGAGACTCTTCAGAAGATCAACAACTTTGAGGTTCAGTCTACCTCACTCTCGTCCCTTTCCATTAGACTGGTTCAAAAGACGAAGTATCGAACTTACAGAGACCTTTTCGGTAGTTCATAAGACGACTTGAAAGACTCTCCGAGTGTGTCTTTGTCCTTGTCTAACAGATTGTACTCGATATCACCGCAAAAAAGATTTTAAATATAGTTCAACGGATCGAAATCGAACAGGCCAAAGTCTTTTTCCCTTCAAAATTAAGAATTACTAAGGTTCAGTCTTCTTCCCACCTTCTTTTTAACCTTTGTAATTAGACCCCTTAACATCGGTCTATAACTTTCTTTGATTTCCTTAAATCCTAGGTCTGGTCACATATCCACCTATTGCTTTTGAGTTTCTGTTACTTATTCTGATCTTAGACTATAGGTGTTTCATACAATACTAAAAGGTTACTAAAAGGTATAAAAAAAGGATATGTTAGTGGGAGTAAAGATAGTCTCTATCAGTTTCTGATTAAGTAAATACTTTATTCAGATCAACGTAATTTGAACCGGACCAATAAATGTATTCAAGTCGTTCTTATCACTACTGGTATATCCGAGAAAATTACAGGAGAAACGACCTTTAAAAGTATTTCTTAGAGTCTACTCTGAAAAGATTGGAGAGGGGTCCGATCCTTCTGTTCGGTTCCTTTTAAGGGTATCTAAAGTCAATTAAAGAAAGAAGAAATCCAGGGGGTTTATAGGACTCTAAAGACGTGGACGGTCCTTCACTGAAAGCAATGGGTGGACCATTTCGGCGACCCTTAGGACATTCGTTCCATGGTCCGGTGAAAAAGGTTCCCTGAAGTAACCGAGGTAATTCAGTTGGAATCAAGGAATTTCAACAGACCAGTATATATTAAGGTACGTATAAGAGTTTAGGTTGTAAGATCAGTTTCGGAACCATTATATTGGTTACAAAGGTTAACACAGTACAATTTCTTCTCGTCTAAGAATAACTTGAATACGTTTATTATTATAACGGTCTTTTTATTTTTATTAGTGATTCTCAAAAGTTTAAAACCTCCCTAGTCCATCCTTCTATTTCATTAATAAAGGAGAAACAAGTATTTCCATATGAAATGTTTTAACGAGATTTTATATCTATCGACTTCTCTTTTCTCTTTTGTCAAAGGAATTTATGCCTTTCGTTTTATAATTCCTTGGTCGTCACAAAATTTCTCTTTCATTATTTCTTAATATTGAGTAGTCAAGGTACATGAATTAAAAAGAGGACGTACTAGAACACAATTGGTAAAATACTTAGGTAGTCAAAGAGATATTCTCAAAACCTTTCAAAGTGAGTCAAGTCACTATGCGACAATTTCAATAGTGTTTGGACATGAACAATCGTAAGAAAGATACTTAGAGGAACTTTTATTTGTGAAGACGTTTTCGTAGTCTTATTTTGTTATTGAGAGACAATTACTGTTTTCTGAAATTTTACCGGTACCAATTTCTGGACTACTCTCAAAAACACACGAATCAATGAGTCAGAACAGACTGAGAAACCCTGGGAAACCGGACATCGGACGACCGGAGGAGGTAGGCACCTTGGAAACCCCGTTCTTATGACCTCACCCAAGAGTAAAAGAGGAAGTCCCTTAGAAAGACCGGTTCCTAACTCGGATGCAGAGGACACAGAGGACGTAACGTCTACTTAAGAAATGAGTAACTCGATAGTCCCTTCGGGATCACTCTCAAATTATATTATGTTTTCTGTTATTAACTAATAAAGACTCTGTATGTTGTAAAATTCTATTATCGATCTTAATACTGACTATTGTAATATGACCCCGAAGGGTCCGCCGTGATCACCATATTCTTCTACGGACCGTTACGTCCTCTAAGTCCAAACTAGGGACCCAAACCTTCTAGGGAACCTCCTCCTTTACCAATAGGTGACAATATAAGAATGGACCCTTTAGGGTACCTGTCTCCTCGGACCGTCCGATCTCAGGTGCCCTAGTGTTACTCAGTCTGTATTGACTAATGTGTGTGTGTTGTAATAGAATCCTGTGTGAAAAGATCCTTACGGTATATTAAACACCTTGTAAATATAATCATTGTACGTGGGATGTTTATATTGGATATCTCCAATTTTTAGTGAAGAATAAACTGTTTCGAAGGGTACATTAAATTATATAGTTCATTTGGATTAATAAGAGAGGAAGAGGAAGAGAGAGAGAAAAATTCCTTTCTCTTTTATAATGTCTCTGCAAAGTGACCAGGAGACCTTTTAGGGTTTAAATCAACCTCAAGCTTTTCTGAAATCTTAAAATAAACCCCCATTGAAACAGTTTTTGTAGTTTATAATTATCCTAGTGTTCAGTGACACTTTGTTATAAACACTAGGTAAAGTGATTTCTATTTGTTAAAGTTTCCATTTATGTCTTTCAACGTATTGACATTCTGTTTTATCTGTTCGTTTTTGGAAACTGAGATTCATTACTTCTGAGATAACAGAATTTATTAGTTTCTACACCATTTTTGTTGTACTTCGGGTCCTTTAATAAAACTACTTTGTGTTTTAGAAACGAAGACCCATCTAATGTGTTTTCCAATTTGTGGAAAGTACTAAAGAATAGTTCTCCTATGGTTGTCAGGTTATTTTAAACACTATTCTGGGGTAAGATCGAAAAGTAGGAACATGAAAACTGTAACCCCCGAAGGGTCCACCGAGTAACCACTTCTTAGACAGACGGTTCGTCCTCTGTGTCCAAGGACTAGAGACCCTAGTCCTTCTGGGAACCCTTCTGGGAAACCTCTTCCGTTACCGTTGGGTGAAGTCATAAGAACGGACCCTTTAGGGTATCTGTCCCCTCGGAACACCCGATGACAAACACCCTAACGTTTCTCAGTCTGTGCTGAATCATTTTGTTATTGTTGAAAAGTACAATTTCGGTCTAGCTGGCGTATTCTAAAGGAGAGAGAGAGAAAAAAGTTGAGAGATATAAGTCGGTTAAACAGGAAAAAAGAGGAGAAAACGAAAGACTTTGTTGGTTAATAAAATAAACCTTAATGAGAAAAGGGAATTGTTTTTCAGTAGAGATATCGAGTATGGAAATTAGTTTTCGTGTAGAATGAAAGGAAGGTATGTCTCAGTAAGGTATTAATAAAGATCATTGAAACTGACTTATCCGAGACCCTCAACTACTACCTGTCCCTTCGGAGTCCTTCAGGTACTCCAGCGTTTCTCAGTCTGTGTGGACTCACTGACTTGGCTTGAAATTAGTATATACAATTACTCAAGAATTGGAAATCTTTAAAATTAAAGATCACATTTGAAATTCTTCATTCGTTAATACTTGACAATGTATAGTTGTAAGATATTAACCTTTCAAATACTTATATAGTATAATAAAATATTAAAGACCTTCATATGTAAAGGAGTATTATAATTATGTCAAAAAGTCATACCGTGTTCTGTACAAGTGATTGTTCGAGTTTACTAGACAGGTAATAGTCTCCTGGCCCCATTGGGACGAATTTAAAAAAGAAGAAAAAGAATTCACGTCTTGACGAGACAAAGGTTAGAAAATATTACAGAAAATTTTGACAAAAAATAAAAAATATTAAAGACGGTTGTAAAACACAATCTTCTCCAAAACCCTAACCATCTCAAACCACCTGAAAACCAAAATGTCGACGAAAAGACCAAAACATTTCTGAATCAAACATTCTGTTCCTGTTAACATAAAAGTAAGGAACTTCTTAACTCAACATCGGACTTACTATCGTTTTCCGACTGGACGGGCAATCTGATGTAGGAGGAGTTCAACAAAGGCATATAGTCCCTCTTCTAAAGGTCGATACTACGTTTACCTTTATAGAGGTACAAGATTTAAATCTAGACGCACACAAACCTTGTAAAAGTATTTAGTAAGATGTTTCGGAAGGTGTACAAAAGAAAGGACACTCATGTGTCGCAATAACGGTGAATCCTCTCTTTCGAAAAATTTTTTTCAAAGATAGTGAGAGACTTATAGTTGGAGGTTAAGTCTGTTGAAGATTGGTATGTTGAGAAATTTTTGACAAAGTTCCTAAATTTGGTTTCCATATGAATAGTTCACTGAGTTTTAGTCGTGAATTGGTACCCGTGTTTACACTTTCAACGAGTCAGCACAGACTGAGAAACACTGGGGTACTTGATATCGGACGACCCGAGGAGTAAGGTACCTTAAGAGGTCCAGTCTTATGACGTCACACATTGGTAAGGGAACAGATCCCCTAGAAAGGTTGGGTCCCTAGCTTGGGGTCAGAGTTCGTAACGTCCGTCTAAGAAATAGTAAACTCAGTGGTCCCTTCGGGTTTCCGTATTTTCTACAGGGATTTATTCCATATTCTGTATGTCCGAAGAATTCTAGGTTTTGGAGAAGGTTTCTATCGACAAACCGATGTGGGGTGTCCGGATGTTCGAAGTTCTGTCTTCTTTCGAGGACCTCCGGCGTTGACTCTGTAATCTCTAAATTACCTACCCCCGGGAATGTGTGAACTTCTCTCCAGGACCTCACTGTTGGGGGTGGGAGTAGGTACACGTCACCTACCGTCCGTCCTATACCACCGTCAGAAGTGAGGGACCCCACCACCACCCCCTTCTAACGGTCGATATCACCTTAAATACAGTCAACCGAGTAATCAATGGTCCTTTTGGTAGTCTTCTCGTGTTGAGAGTAACCAAGAAATTATTCTTGTTAGTAATTGACTCCAGACTCCGTTCATTTATCCTTCCAGTCAGAACACTCATTCCACATCCACTTCTTCCGTGACCAACTCGTTCTATGCATGTCTGTCGTTTTCTCGCCGGTAGAACTCCCCGGATTGATATGTTATCGGTTTTCTTTTTTCTAACTCTGTTAGAGAGGTTTCTCGTCAACCCTCCTACGATCGGGGTTTACCCCGTACTAGTGTAAAGACATATCAGTAGGAATGTCCCGAATGTTAGACTGTAAACCGACAAACGATTTCGTTCTTGACTGTAAACGTACGGGACTACCCGTCTTTCGGTTCGGTTCAAAACTCCTTTGTGTTTGTTCTCTGTTAGTCCTTTCGTTATGGATAAAAACCCTATCTTTCTTAGTTATTGGTTAAGTCCCTGAAGGGACAATCATGTCACCGATTCTGAAACTCCAGGGTTTACGTCCCTCGGACCCAAAGTAGGAACCAACCCCTTGATCTAGGGTGTTCGACGTTACTTCTCGTTCCTTGAGTACACGGTGTTGATTATGGGTCGTACCGATTTATTTATTTATTAATTATTTATAAAATTTTTTATTGGTCACTCATGGGGTTTTGGTTTAACATTAGTCTCAGTGTTAGAGTTTTTGATTAAGAATGTTTACGAAAAGAGGACGGTCAGACTTAGACCTTTCCTTACCTAGAAATAGTGGAAACAGGTTGACCAGGTGGGTCCATCTCTCAATTCTTTGATTGAGTCGTTCTTAAGAAGACGGTCGAATACAGTCTCCAGATCCCAGAGACTGACGTTGGAGTCCTAACTCGTCCCACAGGAGTTCTCTGCCGCGAGGTACCACCCACTGTCTTTGACATTCTTTCTTTTCTTCAAAAGGAGGTGGAAAAATCCCAGGGATTGATCCAGACTTTTAATTTGACTGTTTCTGCTCAACTCTTTTCGTATGTCTAAAATATCTTATAAAGGTACAAAACCACTCTGAAGGTGTCCTCAGATGTGTTTTCTTACTTCTGGGTTTCTATTCTGGTCTCATCCTTCGAAGACACGGAAAATTTGTTACTTTGTTGTTAATTGAACGTTTCTTAACCGTTCAGTCTCCCCAAACCCGATCCTCATGATTTACCACTTTTTCATTGAGTCTTCCATTCAAATCAAATTGTTCCAAATACGTCTAAAGAACCGGGGTTTAAAGGTCAGACCACCATCCTTACAGAAGGAAGGAGGACCACGTCCCTCCCATGAAAAGTGTACCCTCAAAATACTGGGCAAAGTTCCTTCTACCCACTTTTCAATCCCCCACAGTCTATCTCACTTGAAGAACGAAGACGGCAAAGGAGTTTGAGGAAGTCGAATTCTATCATTATACGGTTCTACGGTATATAACCTCGTCGTACTGAACTTGGGGTACTTGAAGAACCAACGATAGTAAAGGAGACACCTCACAGTAAAAGACGGTTGTAAGACACCCAGTAATAGAAACCTTTTGTTTACAACCGGTTTATTCTTGTGAACTTTATTATCTATTATAAAACTAATGTAACAAGTGAAAAGTTTATTAAAAATATATGTAAGATAGGAAATTAACAACTTGATTAGGATCCACGAGATTGGTAGACGCAGTAGATGTGAAATATCTTTTACTTTGACACTGAGTCTCTCTCAGAATAAGGGTGAAATAAAAGTTCGATGAACCAAACTGAGACGTTAACATAGGAGAGTAATCTCACATTAGATATATACATATGTATATATACATAATACGATACAGACGTTGAAGGGGTTTACTCTTTTAAGATGTGAATAGGAAAATCGTTTGACGAATTCCGATATAAACCATTTATTCTTTGAGTCAGAAAACTTTTGTATGAAGAAGGAAAAAGTTTCTACCGAAACTACTTATCCATTATAAAAAATGCTTCATATTGTCTTTAGATGACGTTTTTGTTGGTAAATAAAGTAGGATACTCCTCCGTTTTGAGATAATATTAGTTATACTCTTTGTATTAAATTTTCTCGAAAGTAGGATACACTTCGATGGTTCCTCTAGTGATTATAGTTTATCCTTTTGTTTCGTATTAACAAAAAAAGAAAGAAAGTAAAAATTTTATGAAAAAAGACTAAAAGGTATTAATAGTACATAGTTACAGTCAAGTCAAGTCAAGTCAGTGAGTCAGCACAGGCTGAGACGCTGGGGTACCTGGCGTCGTACGGTCCGGAGGGACAGGTAGTGAGGACCTCAAATGGGTTTGAGTACAGGTAACTCAGTCACTACGATAGGTTGGTAGAGTAGGAGACAACAGGGGATGAGGAGAACGGGAGTTAGAAAGGGTCGTAATCCCAGAAAAGTTTACTCAGTCAAGAAGCGTAGTCCACCGGTTTCATAACCTCAAAGTCGAAGTTGTAGTCAGGAAGGTTACTTGTGGGTCCTGACTAGAGGAAATCCTACCTGACCAACCTAAAGGAACGTCAGGTTCCCTGAGAGTTCTCAGAAGAGGTTGTGGTGTCAAGTTTTCGTAGTTAAGAAGTCGTGAGTCGAAAGAAATATCAGGTTGAGAGTGTAGATATGTACTGATAACCTTTTTGGAACTGATCTGTCTAGAAACAACCGTTTCATTACCGAGACGAAAAATTATACGATAGATCCAACCAGTAACGAAAGAAAAATTCCTCATTCACAGAAAATTAAAGTACCGACGTTAGTGGTAGGTGTCACTAAAACCTCAGGTCTTTTTTTTCAGTCGATGACAAAGGTGACAAAGGGGTAGATAAACGGTACTTCACTACCCTGGTCTACGGTACTAGAATCAAAAGACTTACAACTCGAAATTCGGTTGAAAAAGTGAAAGGAGAAAGTGAAAGTAGTTTTTCGAGAATTCAAGAAGAAGTGAAAGACGGTATTCCCACCACAGTAGACGTATAGACTATAGTTACAATGTAAGTAGTTTATTAAGATTTACTTCTTTATATTAAACTCTATTGAAAACAAGGTGTTTAGTGTCCAAAAAAGAAGAGTAAAAATTAATAGAGTCGAAAACTTAAATAGTTGACCGAAAACGTACAAAAACAAAGAGGTAGGATGAGAGTGAACTTTAGTTGTAAAAATTTTGATTTAATTTAAAAGAGGGATTGGTTTGATGTAAAGAACTGTGGGGTCAAAGACAGAGAAAAAGTAAGTTCAGGGTTTGGAACCTTAAAAAAAGTCGGATAGAGATCGATGAGTAACGGAGAAATTACAGAAAGGTAGGTCACGTACAGAAACAGTTGTGCTGAACTTCAAAAGAGATGAACCTTAAGAAGAAACCCCGAGTGTGTGAAGACCAACAATCCGATGGGAACAATATTCTGCAAAGGTTTTATTAAATAACCGAGTACAGTGAAGGAACGGGTTCGATTAGGATACAGAACAACCCTTTTCCCGATAAGGTCCAGATACAAGATTCAACGAAGTCAACACAGACTGGGAAACACCGGGGTACTAGATGTCGGGTGGTACAAGGAGTCAGGTACCCTAAGAGGTCCGTTCTTATGACCTCACCCATCGGTAAGGGAAGAGGTCCCCTAGAAGGTTTGGGTCCCTAGTTTGAGTGTAGAGGACGTGTACCTAAGAAAAGAAAGAAAAAAGTGTGACATGTAAAAAAAAAATTAAAAATAAAAATGAAATAAAATGAAATGTTATGACATAACCAAAACGGTATGTAACTGTACTTAGGCGGGACCCACATGTACTCAAGGGTTAGGACTTTGGGGGAGGGTGGAGGGTGGGATATAGTAGAGAGACCTAGTAGGAGTACGTGGTGATCACGGTGGAAGGTCTAGATCCCTATGGAACACGATCTTTCGTTCCTACCCGAGTTCCTACTGTCCGTATACAGATTCCCGTGTCCCTAACTGAACTTCCCTACAAGAGTGACCAGTATAAACCCGGTAAACTCGTGGCTTTTATTATTGTTAATACTCAATATTGTGTTACTTAATCTTTTAGGTAATCAGGTGTTATTTCGTCTTTCTCTCTCCGTCCCTTCTCCTTGTTCTTTATCTTCAAGAAGACACGTCTTTTTCCTATTGAATGTTTACATCCTTTTTACTATCTTAATCTTTCGTCGTAACCCTAAGGGACCACCGAGTCTGTTATTTCTTAGACAGACGTTACGTCCTCTGGACCCAAACTAAGGACCCAACCATTCCAGGGGACCTCCTCCCGTACCGTTGGGTGAGGTCCTAAGAACGGACCTTTTAGGGGTACCTGTCTCTTCGGACCACCCGATATCAGGTACCCCAGTGTTTCTCAGTCTGTGTTGACTCGTTGCTTCGTGTCGTGTATTATGTTGGTGACTAATACTACTAACCACTAGTCACTCATACTCCTAGTCATCTACGGTTTAGGTAGGTAACTTTATAGAGAACCCTTGTTCTATACTGTCATAGATTCATGATCGAATGTTTAATGAAAGATTAACGTTTCATCTTTTATAGGTAAATATCTAGGTTTGCTGTGGTGAAATTAGTTCTCTAGTTTAAATCGCAGTAGTCATCGTCACTCTCCGGGTATTACCTGTGTGTGTCTAGTTCACAAGAACGGTTTTCAAAGTAGGTCCAGGTCAACACTCTTTGTCAGTCTTTTAGGGATTTACACTCTACAAGATGTTCTTTTGACCGACCCTTACCGACGCTAGGTTTTTAGACGTTCGTTATTTACGACCTCTCCCACACCTCTTTTCCCTTGGGAGAATGTGACAACCACCCTTACGTTTGATCATGTCAGTGATACCTCTTGTTACACCTCTAAGGAAATTTTTAACGTTTATCTTGATGGAATACTGGGTCGTTAGGGTGAGGACCCGTATGTGTGACTCCTTTGGTCTTAACTTTCTCTGTGTACATGGGGTTACAAGTAGCGTCGTGACAAATATTATCGGTCCTGTACCTTTGTTGGATCTACAGGTAGTCGTCTACTTACCTATTCTTTCGACACCATGCATATGTGTTATCTCATAATGAGTCGGTAATTTTTCTTAAGTAAACTTAGTCAAGACTACTCTACCTACTTTGACCTCGGCTAATATGTCTCACTTCATTCGGTCTTTCTTTTTGTGGTTATGTCATATGATTGTGTATATATACCTTAAATCTTTCTACCGTTACTGCTGGGACATACGTTCTGTCGTTTTTTCTGTGTCTACACATATTGCCTGAAAACCTGAGTCTCCCTCTCCCTCTCCCACCCTACTAAACCCTCTTACCGTAAGATTGTACATATGATAGTACATTCTTAGCTTAGCGGTCAGATACAGACTGCGTCCTATGTCATGCGAACCCCGACCACGTACCCCTACTGGGTCTCTGTACAATACCCCTCCCCCACCCTCCCCCCAAGTACAAACCCTTGCGTACATTCTTAATTTCTAAAATTTTAATTTTTTTTTTTTCTCAGGGAACCTGACGTTCCTCTAGGTTGGTCAGGTAAGACTTCCTCTAGTCGGGACCCTAAAGAAACCTTCCTTACTACAATTTCGACTTTGAGGTTATGAAACCGGTGGAGTACGCTTCTCAACTGAGTAACCTTTTCTGAGACTACGACCCTCCCTAACCCCCGTCCTCCTCTTCCCCTACTGTCTCCTACTCTACCGACCTACCGTAGTGTCTGAGCTACCTGCACTCAGACTCACTTGAGGCCCTCAACCACTATCTGTCCCTCCGGACCGTACGACGTTAAGTACCCCAGCGTTTCTCAGTCTATACTGACTCTCTGACTCGACTTGACTTGTGTAAGTTTCTCGTTACTAAAGACATTTAATTGCTTATCTGGGAAAACCGTTACAGAGTAGCATAATAGAATTAGAGACTAGATAATAAAAATAATACTTTACAAAGTCTGTATGTGTTTAATATATCTTATTACATTACTTATCGGTACAGGATTACAGTTGTATTCTTTAGTCGTGACGTCAATGATCACTTCTCGGACCACATTGGGGGGTACTAGGAACGGACAAGGAAGGGAGACGTCATCATTGACGGAAGGACTTGAACCACTATACGTAGGATTACCAGAGACATAAGTGCACACACACATTACGGAAATTTTTAATATGTTTAAGAAAGATTACCAGTTTTTTTTTTTTTCTTTTCTTTTGACCGACCCTGAGAATTTTTTATTAACTTATAGGATTTTCTTTTTTTCAGCCATACTTGTCATATCAAATTTCCTTTAATTTCTCTACATCGGAACACGTATTTGGAAGGAACCGAGGATATGTTTTTTTCACTTTTGGTTAACGTCTCATTATCTTATATAAAGAAGAACCTTCTATTCATGACCACAAATCCCTACTCTATAGGGTTATGGACGTTCGATAAAAGTTTACCAATTCGTTGTTTTTACATTATTTACATATAAATCTATTTATTTAACTACACACATATCTACATGTATATGTATGTCTCTTCCTTCCTCCTTCTCGTTCGTCTTTACCATCTACAGTGTTCTCCACTCAGATTCATTTCCCATCATATGAAAGTTGTAGACACATTTGAACTTTTAAAAAATTACTTTCCAACACCCTCCTCTCTTCGGTGAACGGGTCTTCCTACTGTAGACTAGAGGAACTAGGTCGTAGGTTTCGATAGAAAACGGACCTAGAGGATTCGACGTAAGTGAACTATTCGACCTAGCACAGGACAGCTGGGACAAAAGAGTCATAGTCGTGGTACGGGTATTCCAGAATTATTTGAGGGGAGATGAGGAGACGTCCTTAAGGAAGAATAAGAAAAATGACCTCATATTAACGAAGTGTTACAACACAACCAAAGACGATATGTTACTTCACTTAGTCGACACATATATATATGTATATAGGGGAGGAAGAACTCTGGGAGAGTCGTGGGGGTAGGGTGGGAGATCCGGTAGTGTCTCATGGTTCGACTCGAGGGACACGAAGTATCGTACAAGGGTGATCGGTAGATAAAATATATACCTTATAGTGTGTCGGTATTTTTCCTTGTGTTAATCTAGTAAACATCTCTACACTTTAAGGGTAAATCTAGTCTGGTTAGATGAATTAGAGTGTTGAATCGAACATATCTAGATAGTCATTTGTAACGAGTAAGAAAGATGAGTCTACTCTTAGTTAGGTAAGAGTGAACTCATATTTATACTGGTATATCCGATTGTAGACGATAAAGGGACGTATAAGGATATACACTTTTATAAGTTAATACTAGAATTCTCTTTATGCTCCTAGTATTGAAAACTAAGAATCTCTTAGGTGGGATGGATCCTTTATTTAGAAGTTATTTCTTCGTATCTAACTAACTATGTGTAGGAAAGTAACATAAGTACATACTCAAATCGTAATAAAACTATAGTTTGAAGGTCTTTTTTTTCCTTCTTTAAGTCATTTAATTGATTAAAAGAGACACTTAATGGTTCCTTTTTTTAGTAAATTTCTGAATAAAAAGTCTAGTTCACCCAAACCCAATTTACAAAGATAAAAAGACACCTGTAACCATAACGTGTCTCACGTTATCCGAACCTACTCATCCCCTTCCAATGGATAGACTAGCAAACGAATGTTATAGGAGAATAGAGTAAGATACCGTGATTGGAGGAAGATACAAATTAAATCTGTGACGACAGCTACTAGAAAAGACGAGAACCTTAACGGAAGAGACCTATGACGGACCAGTATAGACGAGACCCGGAAGAAGTTCCAGGCATAACGGCATGAGAACTACCGACCCTCATACGGAAACTTCCGTGACGTCCTGCCATTCCTTATTAAGGGACTAAACCCTCCTATAGACTTTCAGTCTTTGTGGACTGAAGTACGAGTCTGAGTGAAAGACACTAGTGAAACACCAAGACACGTAGATGGAATCAGGTCTTAAATGAATTATCAAATGACTGTGGGACTGGTTAAACAAGGATGTATCAGTAACAAATATATATATATATATAAAAAAAAGGGNGTAGATGGAATCAGGTCTTAAATGAATTATCAAATGACTGTGGGACTGGTTAAACAAGGATGTATCAGTAACAAATATATATATATATATAAAAAAAAAAAAAGGGAGGTCAGAAAATTACGGTGTACGTACTGTCGTACAACTGCGACAGTAATCGTAAAGGTCTACTTTCGGTACAAAGACGAGATGACGTCTTGATTAATCAACAATAACACCAGACCGTTAACGACCTCGAAACTCCTAGATTCAACAAGACTCTTCAGTCAAAACAAAACACCGGTTTCGTGTAACCTGTACATCTGAGAATGTCTACATTTTACCGAACCGACCCTATCGTAGTGTCACGGGAGTTTACCACGGTAGACCCCGATATGGTAGTCCTCGGTGTGTCTCTCTCTTGGTCCGTCCTACCCGTCACTTCACGCCAGACTCTAGGTTCCTGTCTCATCCACGTTCTCAAACATCTTCGTTGGTCCTCGAATGACTCACACAGCGTTTCTTCTGAGGTTCCCCACCAGAACGAGACTTCCGACCATCAAGTCAGTCCACGACTCCCTGGGTTCGGACCTAATGTCTTACGGAGTGTGACCGTAACATGACCTGAGTATCCGGGAAGTCGAGCTCTTCTTCTTCCCGGACCTGTCTCTATGTTCTCTCTAGGTGACTTAGAGAGGGACAGAGTAAGACACGAGTCTTAAGATTGTCTTATTTACTCCCTCCCAGACATGGAAAGGAACCCCTTCAATGTGGAAAAAGGGGTACTGACCAAGATAACAAGTCAGAGTAGGTACCCTGACGGGACCACCAGGTCACTAATTCTTAAGTTGAAAGTTACGTCCTTCTCGGAAGGTTACCGTTCTTGATTTCTCGGAGGACTACTTTCACTTTCTTCCGACTTTTGAGTTGTAAGTATTCTGCTTCTAGTACCGTAAACCAGGGTCGTGAAATACCGTTTGTCTACCCCTTTGTTACCTTTGTCACTGTCTGAAATAAAAGAACACGAGGTTTTAGTAACGTCAACCACTGACGTCGGTACTTTAATTTTCTACGAACGGGGAACCTTTTTTTCGATACTGGTTGGATCTGTCGTATAATTTTTCGTCTCTGTAATGAAAAGACTGTTTCCAGACAGATCAGTTTCGATACCAAAAAGGTCATCAATACATACCTATACTGTCTACTTGGTTTTTCTTTCGACTCACTACTTCTTAACTATGAAAACTTGACACCACAAGTTCTTCTGAGAACTCGCAGGGAACCTGACGTTCCTCTAGTTTGGTCAACTAGGATTTCCTTTAGTCAGGACTTATAAGTAACCTTCCTGACTACGTCTTCCACTTTAAGGTTATAAAAACGGTGGACTACCTTTCTTGACTGAGTAACCTTTTCTGGTACTACGACCCTTTCTAACTTCAGTCCTCCTCTTCCCGTGTTGTCTCCTACTCTACTAACCTACCGTAGTGACTGAGCTACTTGTACTCAAACTTCTTTGAGGTTCTCAACCACTACCTGTCCCTCCGGACCTCTCGACATCAGGTACCCCAGTGTTTCTTAACCTACGTTGACTCACTGACTTGACTTGAAAGTTACGTCTCCTGTATCCAACCTATGGACCAGATCCTTGATTCTCGGGTGTACCCATGTAGGACTCAGTACAGACTAAGAGACGTTAGAGTACGGGTGGTCAGAGGAGACAGGTACTCTAAGAGGTCAGTGCTTATGACCTCACATAACGGTACGGGAAGAGGTCCCCTAGAAGGACTGGGTCCCTAGTTTGGGTTCAAAGAACGTAGAGGACGTAACCGTCCACCGAAGAAATGATGACTCGGTAGACCCTTCGGGTTCTAGGGTGTACGGGACCCTGTTGATTGACTGTTTGATGACTCGGTCAAGTCTGTTTTTATTTTCATCTATTTATGTATAAAATTTTTCCTTTTGTTTCGAGTGTAGGTAAAGTCCGGAATATATGAGTGGAGTAGGTCGACCTGTCGTGTTGACGAAGACACGGGTATCAACGAAAATAAGATTTCGAAGGAGTTCTGCGGCGTACGACACCCGTCTCGAGAGGAGGTCCAGACTCTTCTATCTTTTAATAAAGTCCAAAAAAGACTTGTGAACTTCCTCTGTGAGGAAACCCTGACTTCCCCGAGTCCTTTCCCCTGGAATTACATCTTTCAGGGTGACCCATGCTTCTCAGTAAAAAATACGGCAGTTGGGAATTTGAAAAGGGGTGGTGGTTTGGTTTATTCCGAGGTTAAAGTTACTCTTTCAACGGGTTTAGTCAAGAAAAAAATTATAAATAAAAATGAAATACATAAAAAACCAACACGGTCCAGAATCAACGTGGAGCGTCCTAGGAACTAGAAGCAGTACCGTACACCGTAGTGTTGACCCAGGGGACTTAATCCTCGAACCTCAGAATCCTGGTGCTCCCTTCAAGGGGGGTCTGACCAACAAGTATACATGTAAATAAGTTGTTTATAAATAATTCGTGGATGATACAGGTCCGGAACCTAATCCACGATCTCTTAGTTTTTATTTAGTGTGTCCAAGTGAAGGGAGATCTTTGAGTGTGTTTGGATTCTCTTGTAAGACGACTCTACTGTCTTACATGTAAAGGGAACCTCGTATCCCGAAGATACGAACACTTAGACCCAAGTTCGGAAGGGTAGAGGATGAACGTTTGACATACCCGAATCTGTTTTCGACACCCTATAGAGGTTCTGAGACATCTGACCTCCATTAGTAGTAAAGCGTTAACTTTTAATTTGTCTTCATTTCGTGTTTAATTTACATTATTAGAGAGTTGTACGGTTCAAAATAATAATTTCAGCACCGAAACGTATTGGACGAAATAGTACACTGCAGAAGGTAAACGATTCACCGCCCGTTCAAGTCGGTAACCGAGTCGGAGACCGTAGGACTGGTCACTCCTAGACCTTAGTCAGAGTAAGTTGTTCGTAGACAACTAGAAACGTTACACGGTCCGTGACGGAATCCGGAATCTACGCGGACAAGTCTCTACCTATTTATTAATGTCACAAGAGTGTCATATGATAAATCACTCCTTGATCTATGTGTCTATTTCGATACCTATATAAATATTGTATGACTTCATCTACGACACCATTTGACACATATCTCTAACACCTCTCTTACTTATAGTCCCGTTTGAAGAGACAACGAAGGGTCTGGGACGATCACGTGAGTACGGAGTAAGATAAATATGTTCCTTTTGTTTGTCTTGGTATAGGATCAAACTTTTATCTTTAGAACGTCCAGTAGAAGGAAATTCCACAACCTACTAGACACGTTTCCTATCTGACCCTTGTCAGATCTCTTTCCTAGAACTTCACTAATAGAAAGGATCACCGACTTTAACTTGATCCTAATCCTCCCACATACTTCACCGAGAACCCTTTACTAGTGTCCTTTAATGTAGACGTAGTACGAAATATCTAAGGTTTCGTAAAGATGTAAGAAGAGTAGTTTATAAGTGTTATTAGGATCCCAATCCGTAAAACGTGGGTAACAGGTCTAGTTTCTCCATCTCAAGGAGTGGGATCTAGGATGTCTAAGTCCTCAACACTCAGGTATAAGTGATGACAAATGGTGAACGCTGTGGGTAATCGTTATAATTCTTTAAAAGTTCTCACGGAGACTTACAGGGTCTTGTATCTCTTTTCCTTTACTTCTTTCCCTTCTTCCTCTCAATGCACGGTGGACCGACCGTGGTTCCAACGGACTTACCGACGAAACCCTTTTTAGTAGAACGAATAATTGTTCTATAAATGTTTGTTGAGACGGGACATTAACCTGAACTAACGAAAAGAAGTCCCCTAAAAAAAAAAAATTCGATAGTCAAAACTGAAGTTAAATCAAGTCGTTTCTCTCACAGTGTAAACCTCTTTACGATTACCGGTATTGACTGGACCTTCACCCGTTTTGAGTCAGTCCTATTAAATCGTACCAAATTTCTAATAGAATTTCACTTCCACCAAATTAGGAGTCTTAGGACACGAATCGATCTACTTAGTTTGATGACCCAGAAAACGTAAAAGGGAAGTATGCGAGTTAAAAGAATTTTCGACGTCTTGTATGTCACCTGGGGTCTGGTTGTCGTAGTGGACTCTTGAATCTTTGTGTGAGAGATCAGGGTAGGTCTGGAAGACCTAGACTTCAAGACCCGACCCCGGGTCCTTAGACGTAAAAGTGTTCGGAAGGTCTGTTAGATACATACGAGTTTAAGCGCGAAAAGGTCACCGAGTCGTTCTTGGACGGACATTTCGTCTTCTGTGTTCTCTGAGTCCAAGTCAGGGACCCAACTCTTCCTTTACCGTAGGTGAGGTCATAAAAACGGACCCTTTAGGGTACCTGTCTCTTCGGACCGTCCTATGTCAGGTACCCCAGTGTTTCTCAGCCTGTGTTGACTCGTGTATACGTACGTACGAGTTTAAATTCTTGACGACAATATTTCCCGAAACCCTGTCTCATATCCTTATTTATTGCAGTAAAGAGAAACAACAAAATGGTGAACAATGAAATATACGTTACGATCGAGTCGGGACAGGGACTCTCGGGTCCGATTGAAGCCCGAGGATCCTTTATCAGTTAGAGACGGAGAGAACCACAACTGTGCACGTCGAAGAGTAACGACAACTCAAGAAGTTATTCGTAGAACGGAGGATTCACTTAATCTTAACAGACTCCGTTCGTACAAGTGTTATTTGTATCGAGTCACGACACGTATGGTGTACAAGTTATAAATATAAACTTATTAAACTAATTAATTATAACTTATTATAATAAAAATTAATAATTATTAATATAAAATTAGTATATGTAATTAAAGGGTTTGCATACTTTTGAATGTAGGAAGAAGGAACCTAGTTCAGAAATTCGAACCGGTACGCAGCACAACTGGTTGACGAAGAAGAGAGAGTCAAAGGAATGTCTAAGGTCTCTTACCCAAGTCACGGACCTTGGGCGCGTGCGTCACCTTACCTTGTAGTAGAATAAAAGATAAGAGTATCGAGAGTCACCTGAAGTTCACTAACAGACGGAGTAGTCTCACCAGTAAGTCGACAGGTTCTGAGAGACACCTTGGATAAGTCAGTAGTAGGTCCATTGTCTGGGGGTGACCGTGGACATGGAGGAGGAAATGGCGGCGACAGGTCCTACGTCACACAGAACGACCTTCTGAAAAACCTTACCGTAGCAAAAGGAAGGCAAGGATGAGGGGAGTAGAAATGAGTCGGAGATTATAGAGTTAAAAAAGAATATAAGGTCACACAGACAACCGAACAGATTTACCTGACTTGGTTTCCTTATTAACATTTTAGTAGAAGACACAAGGCACCACTTTTGGTGTGTTTACAAAACTTACTCCTTGTAAAGATACATCTTTATTGAGTTTCGAGTTTCTTTAGACTGGTAAGTAATTCTTACAGGAACAAGTATTTTAACAGTTTCCGAGTGTTTGATTAGGGTCACTTCTTTAAAGAGAAAACTTACGACGATGTAAGTCGATAAGTATTATTAGAAAGGAATACTACCTCAATAATCACCCACCAAAACTTCTTCCCTTTGTACAGAAATAGGATAACTTAACTGCCATGAAGACAAAGTAGACGATTTTATAATTACAATTAAATCAATACCAACTTTGACGATTTTAATAAGTCGTTCAAGTCTGATTTCTCTTTAGTTCTTACTCTGTTGAACGTAGAACAAATTGTTTTATATTACCAATTATGGAAAAGATTATTAAAGTTTATCTATAAAAGGATAAGATAGTGTAAATCTTACGTTTGAGATTCAAATTCAACGATGGACCTAATACCTAGTAATTAGTTCAGTTGAAATGAGTGAAACAAAAAGAAATAAAAAATATCGGACCTTAGTAAACTTATTCCTGTTCTTACAAAAAGAAGTAGTTCTATACCGGTAGCTGGATACAGAAGACTTACCTGAACTCCCAGTATAAGTTTACTACAAAAAAAGGGGGTCTACCACAAACGACAGGAGTGACCTTACGACAGGAAGGAAAATTTTAAAAAAAGTTTCGATATACACAGTCCTAGAAGACTTTACAAGTATGGAAAAACTAGTTTATTTTAGTTTATTTAGGTTGAAATTATTTGAAGTGAGACTTTTATTTATTCTTATGTTCTATTTTGAAGTACGTTTGTGTATATAAACTTGTAATAAATTATAAGACCTTTTAATCTTTATGTGTCTTTTAACTTGAAATACCTTTCCTAATTTATTTCGTACCATGTAAGAAACATTATACTATATTTTACTACAAAATTTCTATTACTCATGACCCCGGAAGGGACCACCAGGTCACCAATTCTGAGGTTCGAGGGTCACGTCCCCCGTTCCCAAACTACGGACCAACCCCTCGATCCTAGGGTGTGTAACGTACCTCGTCGGTTTTTTTATTTTATTATTTATTTCTAATACTCAACATCATCACTTTTTCGTCCAATGTTTAAATATAAACGTCATATTCGTATTGATAGATTTTGTTTGTTTTGGTTTGTTAGTTTTATATCCTATTCTTGATTTAGATCGTCCTAAATGTGTTTTTACAGTCGACACCAACTAAACCCAGTGTCCACTGGGAAGGATGAGAAGATATAAAAAGTACAAAAAAATTTAATGAAAAGTGATAAGTTTATGAAAATTTTTTTGGTATAAAAATGACATTTTTTAAACAATAAAAAGGTTTGAAACTTCCTTATACGAAAAGGTTTACAAAAGGTTGGGACTGACAGACATTTGTAGTGTCTTATTGTGAAGTCAGTTACAAGTCACCCCTTTTATCACTCTATCTAATCGGTTCTTTTTCTCAACATATATTTGAATATGTTAGATTGACTCGGGAACCGGAATAAAAGAGTGAGGACCACCCCTGATACCACCCGATGTTCTCCATCTGAACTTTATTTACTCGTCAACTCCTATGCGAGTCACCAAATCTCTTTCACTGCTGACTGATCAACTATGGACACAGTACCGTTCAATGGTGATGACATAAATAAAAAAATTCAAAAAATTTTTGAATACTCGAAAGATGGATATGAAGATATTGGAGGACCTCCTGTCATCAGTACAGAATATAAAAGGGTAGTAGGTATCCCGGATCGTGTTTCACCCGTATTCTCTATGAACTGCAACGTGTCAGTACGGTCCGAGAAGACGAGAGACACCGACGAAGGGACTTATAGACAGAGGTAGTATCCAGGTGACCCGGAATTGTGAAGACAGTGAAGGGGTAACGGAAAGAGGTCTGTGACAGTCACAACGAGATGGTCGTGGATGAGATACGGTTTCGACACGTTATTATTGGTCGTCAGACCTCTACCGAGAAAGGAACCACGTACAAGTTGGAGAACAAGTAACAAGTCAGTGGATCAGTACAGACTGAGAAACTCTGTGGTACCTTTATCGATATCGAGTTGGATATCGAAGAAAATTTCTTCGACGGGACAGGTGTCGGAAACGACTTCGATCACTCGTAGGATTCCGTTCGGCACAACCTATGGATATCGAAGAAAATTTCTTCGACGGGATAGGTGTCGGAAACGACTTCGATCACTCGTAGGATTTCGTTCGGTACAATCCAGGGGTACAGACCCTGGATTGATTGTCTTGACCCTGGTCGTGGGTTCAGTATCCGTTGGAAAACAATGAGATCACCGTCTACTAAATCTGATTTCCGTTTGTGACAGACGGCCCCAGGTCGGGGCCACCTAGGTCCCATTAAGCTTCGTACTTACCGCATCCGTTCCTCTTTGAATAAGTAAATAATTATATCTTTATATTCTAATCTAATCCTTCTTTATCATACCATCCTTTAAATCCACCTCTTTTTCTCCGACTTATTGAACCAAATGCCCCTTTTGGTTATTTTGGAGCTCTGTTCTCCAAACGTGGTAGATGCAATCCGGTGGCCGCAGGTGAACTTATAGCTTCCCATGGGGCAGAATCCGAGGGAAAGCGCACCCAGAATCTTCGGTCCCGTTGATTCATCTGCACCATTCGGAGGGGCGAGGTCTACCCTTAAGTCGGCTTTTCCCCCTCTTTTCTTACTGTACCCCTTCGGGTCGTAGCCACGTTCTGAGGTTTTTGAGGTGAAAATTTTAGTCGAATATATGGGGTTCAACATGTCTTTCTTTATCACCTTATACGTCAATACGTCCCCGTCGTCAGGACTGGGAGTGACTCTGGTCCGAAAGAAAAACGTATGGGAGGGCATATGTTTTCCAGAGTCCACCAAATGTATAGAAGACCGGTTCTCCGGACAATTGTAAAAATACCGAGAGAAGGCCCTATTAACAGATAGTTGGTCTTTTGAGGAAAAGGGATCTTCACAAAAAAGAAATGAGACGTAGTGGGAGTTTCATGATTTATTTCGATGAAAGGACATCTTGTTTCCACGTCACCTAATATTGTTTCTTTCATGAATTGAGTTTCTAGATTACAACGATTATGTTCCAGATGATGGACAAAAAGATATATGGTTGATTGAGATGTTTATTTTCTATACTTTTAAACCGTCGTTCATAACCGAGTTGTTTACTTTGGAAATTAGTCAGGATAAGATTACTAAAACTGAGGAGCCTTCGGGGATGTAAGGATCCTACAAAACTCGAAGGACACGGAGGGCGTCAGGCCTCCGGAGTTTGTTAGTGTACGCGTCGACATGTTCAGGACGTCCGTCCGATCTTGCAGTAGTCTCCCCAAAAACCTAACTTTGTGGGAAAGTTTACGTCTTCTGATTTCGAGACTCAACTGAAAAAGGTCTCACACGGTCTTCTCACCTTTTCGTCTCATGTTTCCGTCCGTCTGAAACCAAAAAACCCATGTACGAGTTCTTTATGGTCCCCCTTTTGGACTCTAGACTGAGCGGAAGGGGTAGTCTAGAGACGGCGTACTGGAACAGTGACCACCCTAAGGAGTACGACCGAGGGTCGTTGACAGGTTTACTCTAACCACCAATACGAGGAAACTTTTAAACTTAACGTTTTGGTTTTTACTTCGTTACGTCTGTTACGGTAGTCCTTTTATTAATTTCCACTCCTTCCTTCGGTTGTAGTCTCTCAAAGAGACTAATGAAATAGTACGGGTGTTCGAGTAGTATAGGTCGTCAGAGCAAAAAGTCCAGAGACTTTCTGAGGAGAATATTCACTTGAAGATCGTCCAGTCGTGGTGGTCAAAACAGTAATTCTGAGAGACTCAGCGCAAATCTAAGTCATACCGTGGTGTGTACCTCACCCGGTACGTAGACAATCCATCCACCTTGTCCCTTCTCCTCAGGTTTTACCGCCACCGACGTCCGTTCCTTCCCTTTTCGGGTGCTTTTACTTTGTTTTCTTCCAGGCTCCTGACCTCACCCCTGGAGTCCATTTTGTTTGTGGTGAGGACCGACCGGGTCAAATGTATCCTGACCGGGTCCCTTTCTATTTGTATATTTGTCTCCTCGGTCTCGGTCGAGAGAGAGAGGGCGCGCGACCCCGTGAGAAGAGGAGCATAGAAATCTATCTGCACGGGAGTGCGGAGTTTCTACCTAAAAGGACGATAGGAGATTTATTTTATCTCGACATTGTGACTCGACATTGTGACGAAACGGATTCTCGATATTGTACCAGGTAAACTCTGGACTCTCGATATTGTGCCAGATAGGTTCTGGACTCTCGACACTGAGCGGCTCCCCGGAAATTACAGGTAGTGAGGTTTAGAAACAACACTGCTCTGTTTCTTAGTTCCTTGTATGTGAGCGCACTGTTTAGCTACAGTCGACTTACTGAAGGGTTATAAGGGTTAACCCTTATAAGAGATTGTTGTTCTCTCTTCTTTCTTTCATCTTTCACAATCAACGAGTCAGTACAGGTCGGGAAACGTTGGGTACCTGACATCGGGTGGTCCAAGGAGACAGGTACCCTAAAAGGTCCGTTCTTATGACCTCACCTAACGGTAAAAGAGGAGATCCTCTAGAAGGGTTGGGTCCCTAGTTTGGGTGAAGAGGACACAGAGGACGTAACGTCCGTCTAAGAAATGGGTGACTCGGGAGTCCATTAGGTGTTCTTCCCGTGTCAGTCATGTCATATAGATAGTCTTTTAGGTTATAATTGGTCGGTATGTTAAAAAAAAATATAAATTTCTCATATACGATCCTTAAGGGATCACCAGGTCACTGATCCAGAGGTGTCAAAGTGACGGATCGGGCTCAAGTTGGGGACCAGTCTCTTGATTCTAGGGTGTTCGGTCCGTCATACCGGTTTTTACTCATATACAACTACTACACTAAAATTCATTTTGTAGACATATGTTTAGAAAGATACGTCAAACTTGGGTTTAAAAGTTTAGTGGTACATTGATGTACACCTGTACATGTTCGTAAGTCTGTGTGTCTTTTTTATGAATTTACAATTACTCATTATTAATAGTGGATTACTGTTGATACCCAACATAAAGAAAAGAAGTATAACGAGTAATGAACTTCTTAATCTTTTTTATTTTACAGTAAATTTTTTGTTCATAGAAGATTAGGAAAGACTTTTTAGGCAAACTCCTGGAATTTTTTCGTTTCTTGATCTGTACTTTGACATATACTATTGGAAAAGGAATGTGAAAATTCTTCCCTAAATAAAGTGAAAAATTCAGAGTCCCTCCAACTCATAGTGGTTAATTAGGATTACCTCTTACTAAAGATAAAACAAGTAAATGCGAGAATATAAATAATAGAGAGAGAATAAAAGGAACGAAGAAAGAGTAACATGAAAGAGACTGAATTTAACTTTCGGATCAAATAATTAAAAATTAAAAAGAAGAAAAAAATTCGTACATTCGTACATTCACCGGGGTCCTGAAGGGACTACTAGGTCAGCAAGCCTTAAGTGGACGGTTTCGTCTCCTTTACCTAAGTTAGGAACCAGGTCCTTCTAAAACACTCCGTTGATTCGGGCACGTGGTGTTGATAACTCGGACACACGATGTTGATGACTCCGGGTGTACGAAATCTCGGGTACCAGACGTTGTTCTCTCCGGTGAGGTCCCTTTTTGGACGTATGACGTTGATCTCTCATTCGAGATGAGTGGTGTTGATCTCTTTCGGACACATGTCATTGTTTCTGGGTCGTGTCAGTTTTTGTTCAATTTTTTTTTTATATATATATATATATCACCAGAGGAGAATAGACGTCCTCTATGTGAGGTTCCGAGGGTGACCTATGGACTGTGGTACCCATTATGACTTGGGATATGTTGGATACAAAAAAAGGATACGGATATTTGGATACTATCAAATTAAATGTTTGATGTATGTCATTTTTTTTTTTTATTATTGTCGTTATGGATTTTATTTCATCTTGTTAATATTGTTGTATAACATTATTTAACCTTTTCTGAGACTACGACCCTCCCTAACCCCCGTCCTCCTTTTCCCCTGCTGTCTCCTACTCTACCGACCTACCGTAGTGACTGAGCTACCTGTACTCAAGCCCACTTGAGTCTCTACTACTACCTGTCCCTCCGGAAGACACGACGCTAAGTACCCCAACGTTTCTCAGTCTGTGCTGACTCGTTGACTTAACTTGACTTGACTAACATTATTTTCAAACACTTACACTAGAGAGAGTTTTATGGAATGACATGACGTGAATGGAAAGACGACGACGACGAATACTCTTTTATTTTACTGGTGCACTACACTATTCCACTTACTACTTCCCTAACACTGTATCTCAATCCGATGATAACTAGAAGACTTCCGTCTAGTAGACAAAGGTCAATAGACCCAGTAACTCGGTACTATTATAGTTATTACTAGTCTACACCCCTCACCTACTACAGTTACAAACCCCTAGAACTCGTCCTGTCTCATCCTGGTGTATTCTAAAGTAGTGTGACTAGTCTTCCGTACGTTAAATTTCACATAAATTAATTTAAAAACTTAAAAGGTGAATTATAAAAGTCTGGAGTCAACTTTTACGTCTTCCATTTTGGTACCCGTTCCCACCCTGATCAAATAAGTAAAAATAAATTCATGATTAAACCGACGTAGAGTGTTCGAAACTTTACAGAAATTGAACAATGATACAATATTTATAAAAGATTAAAAGGAATATTAAAGAACGAGTTCGATACTTACATGGAATTTTAAGGGTTTATATGCTCAAAAACAATAAAAAACTCTAAAGGTGAAATATACATAAAACTAGTATCTTACACCGTATATACTAAGACTATGATACTTGTAAAATTCCGAACAAAAGACCGACTTTAAATATTCACAAGATACATGAATTTATAAAACAGAAGAAATTTATGACCCATATCCTAAGATATTCACAGGTAGTCCATTCGACGATTAAAACAACAAGTATAGAAGATATAGAAAGGAAAACAAAAGAACAAGATCTCAAAGATACTCCCAATTTACTCATACACACACACACACACACACACACACACACACACACACACAGACCCACATCATTGAAATAGATAATATATATACAAAGATAATATATTATATATTCTACATAAATATATATATTAATATAGTATATATATATGTATGTATATATATGTATATATATATATATAAATATATATTTTACCACGGACTGTGTACCTACTCTAAATATTCACCGGATTTGTAGCACCAAATTTGTACATGAGACCTCAGTCTAACGAGTCTAAGTTTAGACCCGAGACGGAATAAACTACCCACTGGGACCAGTTCACATGAATTGGAGAGACGCACAGTCCAAGACTTAGACATTTTGTCCTTATTATTATCTCAACAACGTTTCTGACTCAATCACGTATATTTCGAGAATCTTGGTACCACTGAATTTGGACTTAGGTTCACGTCAATCTCTTCTGAACTTTACCGACCTGAACCTTTACGGTGTTTCTGTCGTCTTTCCTGTCTGTCATCTTCCTTCAGTGCAATGTCTCAGTGTCCTTGGTGTGTCCTGCGTCCCAAACCCCTTTCTTACGTCAATTTCCATTCTCTTCCGTAACGATCCGATCTGTCTCACGTCCTCTCTGGTCGAAAAGAGCGGGCGAGACTCTGACACTTGTATTATCGGCAGTACGAGTCCAAGGATTTTGGGGTCGGAGACCGGTTATGTGAAGGTAGAGTGACTTTTTGATTCAAATCAAGTCAACGAGTCAATACAGACTGAGAAACACTGGGGTCCCTGACGTCGTACGGTTCCGAAGGGACAGGTAGTGGTTGAGAGTCTCGAACGAACTTGAGTATAGGTAGTTCAACCGTTACGGTAGGTTGGTAGAGTAGGAGACAGCAGGGGAAGAAGAGGACGGAAGTTAGGAAGGGTCGTAGTCGTAGAAAAGGTTACTCAGTTAACAGTAGTCCACCGGTTTCATAACCTCAAAGTCGAAGTCGTACTCAGACAGGTCACTTATAAGTCCTGACTAAAGGAAATCCTACCTGACCAAACTAGAGGAACGTCAGGTTCCCTGAGAGTTCTCAAAAGAGGTTGTGGTGTCAAGTTTTCGTAGCTAAGAAACCACGAGTCGAAAGAAATACCAGGTTGAGAGTGTAGGTTTGTACACTATCGAATACCATTTGCTACAACCTAAACACTAGAGGCTTCTTCTAAATCGAAGCCCTGGTCCCTGGTCCGAACTAGTGAGTTCTCGAAAACACATCGTCAAAATAATTTCGTTTTTCTCCCGTCTCTTTTAAAGACTGTATCTGTAGTCTTCCCCCTACCTCTCACGGGGAACGATCAGAAATCGGTCTACAAAATATAGACAATTTTTCGATAATTAGTCTATTCTCTGTGGAGTTCCGACTACCTCAAAGTGATCCGGGAAGAAGGTGTTATACGTAAAAACTCTATCCTACCGTATTCCAAACAGTAGGGGGTCGGTATTTTGTTAACTATACTTATGACCAAACAACTCGATAATAGTCGGGTTCCAAACTCTTTTCAATTCAAGACCACCTTGGTCCACAGTAATACTAAGGTGTCTTGGTACTTAAAATTCTCTTTATGTCTTTTGTGTCTTAAAATTCTCTGTGAACGTCGGATAAAGGAGGTAAACCTCTGGGAACCGGAAGGACGGATAATGTGGAAGTGCACTGATGATCTTTTTGGTATCGAAATTGATCTGTCTTAAAACAACCGTTTCATTACAGAGACGAAAAATTATACTACAGATCTAACCAGTATGAAAAGAAGGTCCCTCGTTCGTAGAAAATTAAAGTACCGACGTCAGTGGTAGACGTCACTAAAACCTCGAGTTCTTTTAATTCAGACAGTGACAAAGGTGACAAAGGGGTAGATAAACGGTACTCACTACCCTGACCTACGGTACTAGAGTCAAAAGGTTTACAACTCAAAATATGGTTGAAAAAGTGAGAGGAGAAAGTGAAAGTAGTTCTCCGAGAAATCAAGAAACGAAAGACGGTATTCCCACCACAGTAGACACATAGACTCCAATAACAATAAAGAGGAACTAAGGTCGAACACGAAGTAGTCGGGCTGTAAAACGTACTATATGAGACGTATATTCAATTTATTCGGTTCACTGTTATATGTTGAAACTGGATGAAAGGGCTAAACCTTGGTCAGACAACAAGGTACAGGTCAAGATTGACAACGAAGAACTGGACGTATGTCTAAGGAGACCTCCGTCCATTCCACCAAACCTTAAGGGTAGAGAACTTCTTTAACGGTGTCAAACAACACTAAACGTGTCAGTTTCCGAAACCCCATCAGTTATTTCATCTTCATCTACAAAATAATCTTGAGAACGAAAAAGCTACAGGTTGTTTACAACCGTTAAACTAGAGACCAAGGCGACGGAAAAAATTTAGGTTGAACTTGTAGACCTTCCAGTGTTAAGTGTGTGACAACTTCGGACCCAACCTCTTAAAACTCGTAATGGAATGATCGTACACTCTACTCATGTTAACACGTCATCAAACTCGTAAGAAACCGTAACGGAAAGAAACCCTAACCTTACTTTTGACTGGAAAAGGTGAGGACACCAGTGACGACTTAAAAAGTTTAAACGACCGTATAACTCACGTCGTGAAAGTGTCGTAGTAGAAAATTCTAAACTTTATCGAGTTGACCTTAAGGTAGTGGAGGTGATCGAAACAAAGATCACTACGAAGGATTCCGGGTGAACTGAAACGTAGGGTCCTACCGATCGAGATCCACTCACTAGTGTGGTAGCACCAATAGACCTAGTACTTCTACGAAGAACACGTCAAGAAGACACATAAGAACGGTGGAGAAGAACTATAGAAGACGAAGACAATCCAGGTATAGTAAAGACAGGAAATAACACGGGTAGAAACGTACTTCACAAGGGAACCATCGAGATTAAAAGAACTTCTCTAGAGATCAGAAAGGGTAAGACAAAAAAAGGAGATAAAGAAACGTAACTAGTGACTCCTTCCGAAAGAATAGGTAGGAACGATAAGAAACCTTGAGACTTAAGTTTACCTATACAGAAAGAAAAAGAGGAAACGGAAATCGAAGAGAAGAAAAGGGTCGATAGACATTCGGGAGGAGTCTGTTGGTAAAACACAAAAACGTAAAGAAAAAGAACCCCTACCAGAACTAGTGACGGAGGACATACTACAGTGGTTGGAGGTAGGTATCAAGAAGTCCGTGAGACAGATAGTCGAGATTAGGGAATTTAGATAAACTGTGAAGGTGAGATATCAGTATTCCCTAAACTAAATCCAGTATGGATTTACCAGATCACCAAAAGGGATGAAAGAAGTTAAATTCAGACTTAAACCGTTATTACATTCGGTATCAGTCGAGGGCCAGAACAAAAACGACTGACATATCTCGAAGAGGTAGAAACCGACGTTTCTTATATTAGTCAGATTAAAAACATAACTGGTAGACCACTACAGGTGCACATCTCCTGTAGATGTTCTACCGTCTCATCTTCCTACACCCGTGTAGAAGAGGACGTTCTTGAGGTTTTAATGTTGAGTGACGACTTTTTGGTAGGTGTCCTCTTACAACCTAGGGTGGTTCTTTTCTATAGAATGTAGGTTCCTGTTTCCTCTTCGGAGTCGTTCTACCATCCTCCCTACTTTAGTACAAATCTTAGTTTGGGGTATGGGTGGTCTCTGAGATCCCGAGTGTCTTTTGGAACACGTGTGGTCCTCTGGGGTGTCTCTGACTCGGTCTGAACGGAAACTCACAGACTCACAGTCGTCCCCGGACGGAGTCCCCGTCCCCGAGACCCACGTCGTCTGGACCCATACCGTATTCATTAGAACCTCCTCCAGTGGTAATTGGGATGGTATCTCGACGGTCTTGAATGTGTCCTGACCCCTTGTCTGAGAACCTCCCGTGTTTGTTTTGGAACACGTATGGTCCTGGGTCCTCTTTCCTAGTCACTGGGGTGTTTCTGACTGGGTCTGAACGGACACTCACAGGTCCTCAGAGGCCGGCTCCGTACCCAACCGCCACCGGACGACGTCCCAGTCTCCGTTGACTCGCGCTGTCACGTATTTGTCCTGGAAAACTTCCTCCAACGGTCACAGAAGTAAGTCAAGTCAAGCAAAGTCAGCAAGTCAGAACAGGATGAGAAACACTGGGGTACTTGACGTCGTACGGTCCGGAGAGACAGGGAGTGGTTGAGGGCCTCAGGTGGGTTTGGGTACAGGTAGCTCAGTCACTACGGTAGGTTGGTAGAGTAGGAGACAGTACGGGAAGAGGAGGACGGGAGTTAGAAAAGGTTGTAGTCCCAGAAAAGTTAACTCAGTCGAGAAGTGTAGTACACCGGTTTCCGAATCTCAAAGTCGAAGTTGTAGTTAGAAAGGTTACTTGTGGGTCCTGACTAGAGGAAATCATACCTGACGAACCTAGAGGAACGTCAGGTTCCCTGAGAGTTCTCAGAAGAGGTTGTGGTGTCAAGTTTTCGTAGTTAAGAAGCCGCGAGTCGGAAGAAGTGTCAGGTTGAGAGTGTAGGTATGTACTGGTGTCCTTTTTGGTATCGGAACTGATCTGCCTGGAAACAACCGTTTCATGACAGAGACGAAAAATTATACGATAGATCCAACCAGTATTGAAAGGAAGGTTCCTCATTCTCTGAAAATTAAAGTACCGACGTTAGTGGTAGACGTCACTAAAACCTCGGGTCTTTTTATTTCAGTCGGTGACAAAGGGGTAGATAAACAGTACTTCACTACCCTGGTCTACAGTACTAGAAGCAAAAGACTTACAACTCGAAATTTGGTTGAAAAAGTGAGAGGAGAAAGTGAAAGTAGTTCTCCGAGAAATCAAGAAGTGAAAGACGGTTTTCCCACTAACAGAAGTAATGGAGGTGGTATCAAACCAGAGTCCCGTTTTTTGTCCCTCCCTTGTGTCGGAGTGGGTAGTTGTCTTTTAACCTAATTTCTAAATGACTCTTACTGGGGACCAGGGTAGTGAAGTACCCTTTATCTACCCCTTTGTCACCCTTGTCACAGTCTGAAATAAAACCCCCCGAGGTTTTAGTGACGTCTACCACTAACGTCGGTACTTTAATTTTCTGGGAATGAGGAACGTTCTTTTCAATACTGGTTGGATCTATCGTATAATTTTTCGTCTCTGTCATGAAACGGTTGTTTCCAGACAGATCAGTTCCGATACCAAAAAGGTCACCAGTACATACCTACACTCTCAACCTGACACTTCTTCCGACTCACGGCTTCTTAACTACGAAAACTTGACACCACAACCTCTTCGGAGAACTCTCAGGGAACCTGACGTTCCTTTAGGTTAGTCAGGTAAGACTTCTAGTTGGGACCCTAAAGAAACTTCCTTACTACGATTTCGACTTTGAGGTCATGAAACCTGTGGAGTACTCTTCCCAACTGAGTGACCTTTTCTGGGACTACGACCCTCCCTAACCCCCGTCCTCCTCTTCCTCTGCTGTCTCCTACTCTACCGACCCACCGTAGTGACTGAGCTACCTGCACTCAGACTCACTTGAGACCCTCAATCACTACCTGTCCCTCCGGACCGTACGACGCTAAGTACTCCGGTGTTTCTCAGCCTGTGCTGACTCACTGACTTGACTTGACTCTTACCGGGGTGAGTAGTCTTGTTCTGGGTCAAAGGGACCGTCAGACAGAGAGGATAGTTCTTCGAAGGTATTCGGAGAATAGGAATAGTCTCCCGTCTGTCTTCTGTTGGTGTTAGTGTCTTTTGATTAGTTTTACTAGTGTACCTGGTGTTGGAACAGATTGAGTTGTTGTGATACTCGGTATGACGTATCCCGGTAGGTTCTACCAGCCCAGTACCACGTCTCAAGACTGTTTTGCACCAGGTAACCTCTTCCCTTACCGTTTGGTGAAGTCATAAGAACGGAACTCTTGGGGTACTTGTCACACTTTTCCGTTTTTCTATATTATGACTTTCTACTTAAGGGGTACAGTTATCCACGGGTTATACGATGACCTCTTCTCACCTCTTTATTGAGGTCTTTCTTACTTCTCTGCCTCGGTTTCTTTTTATTGCGGATCAACGTCTACACTGACCACTACCTTCAATCCAGGTTACGACATTTTTCGTTATAACGTATCCTTGGACCTTACAATCCAGGTACTTAGTTCCGTTCAACCTTCACTAGTTTGTCCTCTACCGTTCTCACTCGTAGCTGTAAAATCCTTAGTCATTTGATTTTACCTGATTTTACCCACTTAAATTGAATCTGTTGGTAGTATAGATGATGACACCCGTTCTTAGGGAACCTTCTTTATCTCATCGACAGTGTCCGTTGTTTCCTCAGACTTTACGTCATGAACCTACGTTAGAGTTTTCGTTGTCTTACTAGAGAAGCAAAGGTTCCGTTTGGTAAGTTATAGTGTCATTAGGTTCAGATACGGAGCTGGTCATTGTGACTTCTTCGACTTCAATTTACCAAGATACTTCTGGATGTTCTGGAAGATCTTGATTGTGGGTTTTTTCTACAGGAACAGTAATATCCGCTGACCTTACGTTTTCATCCCTCAGTTCTCTATGGACCTCATTGTCCGTTTAAACCGGAACCTCATTTTTTATTTCGTCCCGTTTCCGATTGTCTCAAAACGGTTCTCTTGTGTTACCAGTATCGTTTATGGGAGAAGGGTGTTGTGTTCTTATTGATATTCCTCATCTCCGTTAAGTTCAAATCATAATACTTTTGTGATGAATATAAGTCGTTCTGAGGTCGGTCAAGACGAAGGACGAAACACTCTACTTTTACCCTTAATCCCTGTTCTAAGGTCAGAACCGTCCTTTGGATTCGTTTCTCAGTTCGGACCCCCACACATTACCCCGTCCACCCTTCCAAAACGTTTGGACCGGTGAGTTCATTCTCGGTTGGGTATGGACTGGGTTCCTTGTATTCGTTAAGTTTTATTTTCTAAAAAGACCCAATTATACTTTTGTGTGTGTACGTATGTTCACGTGTGTACATGTGTGTGTAGATTAAAGTACGGACGGATTATAATGTAATCTAAATGTTATTTCTTAAAAAAAATTCTGTATTCGGTAGTTTATACCCCTTTAATACCCTCCTCTGTTGTCGTCATTTTAAAACCTTCGATACTTCGTATGACTACTCTACATTGACTTTTTTTGTTGAGTCTTTTGTACTTTTAGGGTTTGATAGTGACCCCTTTGACTCTTTTGGACTAAATATAGAACTTTAGAAGTTTTATGAGGGTTCACCTATCGTGGTCTAAGGAGACCTTGACCTTCATCTTCTTCTGGAGATTTTGTTCTTCTAAACCCACGTAGGGATACAGGGGAGACGAGGGGTTCGGTAACCCTTCCCCATCTGTAGACTTTCATAGAAGAGACCTTTACCAGTTTGTCTCCCAGAGACTTGACCTCTTGGTCCAAGTGGGTTCTATCCCGATGATGTGGTTTTGGTCTTTAATTCCCTGACCATGTAGGAATCACTACTGATATTTCCGTGTGGGTAGAGGTTCGGGAGAGTAGAGTGATTCTAGAGTGTTGTCGTCGGTAATAACATGAAAGGTTCGACCTCAGAGAAAGGGTCCTCAGACCGGTCATGTTCTCCTTTTATATCTATGAATGACACTATCTGACTTTTTCACTTTTCACTTTCACAATCAACAAGTTAGTACAGGTTAAGAAACGGTGAGGAACGTGACATCGGGTGGTTCGAGAAGACGGGAACCCTAAGAGGCCCGTTCTTATGACCTCACCTATCGGTAAGGGAAGAGGTCCCCTAGAAGGGTTGGGTCCCTATCTTGAGTCCAGAGCACGTTATGTCCGTCTAAAAAATGACAGACTCGATGGTCCCTTCGGACTATCCGACTTATTACGGGGGTGGGGACGTTACAGGTGGAGGATTAGCAATACGAACACTTATACCGTTAAAACCCGAAGGGACCACCGAGTCCGTCATTTTTAGACAGACGTTACGTCCTATGGACCCAAGTTATGGACCCAACTCTTCTAGGAGACTTTCTCCCGTACCTTTGGGTGAGGTCACAAGAACGGACCTCTTAGGGGTACCTGTCTCCTCGGACCACCCGACGTCAGGTACCCCCAGTGTTTCTTAACCTGTACCGACTCGCCGATACGTACGTAAACTTTATACAATGGAACTTTACCTGAAACACCTACACTAATTTTAATTCTTGTAATTTTACCCCTCTAATAGGACCTAATACGTCTACACAGGTCACATCGGTGTTCCCTCCGTTCTCACCGTCTAAGTCTTTCTTGTCTTTACCCTTAACCTCTCCTCTCTTCAACGACGTGACGACCGAAACTCCTACCTTCCCCCAGTCAGTTCCTTACGTCGGTCGGACCTCTTCAACCTTTTCGGTTCCTTTACTGAAGAACGGATCTCTAGGGTCTTCCTTAGACCCGGACGGTTTCAAAACTAAAATCAGGTCTCTGTGACTAAAACCTGAGAGACGAGAGGTTTTGACATTCTGTCCTTTACATACAAAACACAGTGATTCAAGTACCAATAAACAGTGTCATCTGTATCCTGTCGTAAAACAACCGAGGTTTCAAGTAAACCCAAAAAGGTGTTCGACCATACCCTTTTGGTGTTTATTAAAAACCGCTTGAGTCACAATATTACTATAAACTTTAAAGAGTTATTTACCGAGCTGGTCAAGTGGGTCTTCACTTCAAGTCTCCGATATTCGAGGGGGGCGGGGGTGGTGTGTGTGTGTGTGTGTGTGTGAGTTAAGGTCAGTCGACAAAGGAGGTAAGTAACGGTAGTCGTCTATCTGTTCCTAGGGGTCTATAGACTACTTTCGGAGGATGTCCTTTCTGTCTCTAGTTTTGTTTAAATTTATTTGTGGTTAAACCTCCGTTGGTTGAACGTCTTTTCTTTCGGATTTTTTTTTTTATTATTTTGTTTAATAGTGAGTAAGGAATCTTTCTATTCTCTTCTAAGACACGAGTACTTTTTTTTTTATTCTTCTTTCGATAAAATCGTCCTTATAAGTATCCTGTTTTCTTCTCGAGACCCCTTAATTTTTATTCTATCGTATTTGTTTTAGAGTCATCTTCTGACCCTTTTAATTCAGTTCCATAATAAGTCTGTAATGTCGTCTTTCTTTTTTTATATAAAAATTGCCACACTCTTGATTCTTTTTATCTCTTGGTCAGTCACACTCTTCAACTTATGATTTATTGTCCTTAAAGATGTTGTCTTTTTTACCTCCCGTCTTTAGTAATATTAAGTTCTTTTAAGGTACTTTGACTTCTCGTACTCATAGGTCTACCTTTCTTATCTGGTTTACTTCAAATTTGATGGGAGAGGGGTTGACTTTCTCCTATCTAATATACGAAGGTCTCTCTTTTCTTGTTCAGTGTATCTTTGTATCTTTTACATCCCTTAGTATAACCGAAATTCGAAGACTTGTCGAGACAATCTATTTCTGACACCTCGTCACGGAAAATTTAAGACTTCCTTTAATAAAGATACTATACACACACAATCACCAAGTACAGACTGAAACGTTGGTGTGTCTGACATCGGACGGTCCGAGGAGGTAGGTACCTTAAGAGGTCCGGTCTTATGACCCCACCCATCGGTAAAGGAAAGGTCCCCTAGAAGGGACTGTGTTCTTAGTTTGGTCCCAGAGGATAACGTCCGTCTAAGAAATGATAGGCTCGGTGCCCTTCGGGGGGCCCTCTCTTACGTGAAGGTGGTTTTACTTTCTTAATAAGAAGGAGGTTCTTCTCCTTTTTTATCCCAAGTCCTTTGTTTTCTGTTTCGTATCCTCTCTCCTGTCCCCTTCGGGGACTTTCTTCCCTTTCTTACAAGATCTTATTTTGAACAAGTGGTGTACATTTCCTTGGTCGGGTGACCTTACCATACGGAACTCTCTGTCTTTACGGGTCCTGTCAGTAGTGGTTCTTGGGACTACGGTTATAGGATAACAAAAGTGGAGTCCGGTCATTCGGACCGACGTTAAAGATAGACATAAACCAAACCGAATTGATATACGACGATTACAAGGACGAGACAGACAAGTACCAAACCTAGAGGATTCCCGTGAGGTGAGGACTCTCGACCTCACCTTGGTCTGACACTGGGTCTCTGAAGGTCGAATAGAAGAGAGTCCTTTTTATCACCGCGACAACGGGAAAGGCTTGTGTTTGTCCAAATACAAACGATAATAAAAAGGAAGTTTTTATTTGTTGTATAACAAATTCCTATCTATATGATCACTTTCCCGAAGGGTCCACCACAATAGTCATTTCTTGGGTGGGTGTTTACGTCTACATTCTCTACACCCAAGTTTGGGACCCAACCCTTCTATAGGATCTCCTCCCGAACCGTTGGGCGAGGTCATAAGAACGGGCCTCTTATTGTACCCGATGTCAGGTAACCCGGTGTGTCTAAACCTGCGATGACTTCGCTGAATCGTACGTACGTACTTTCACTTTCACTTCAGCGAGTCAGCACATCGAACGGTCCGAGAAGGTAGGTACCCTAAAAGGTCCGTTCTTATACCTCGTAGGACCATTTTAGAATTTTACTATGTCTTATCTTTTTAAATGAAAGGTCCCATACTCGACACAAGTGGTTCCATCTAAGAGCGTTAAGGACCTAGAAATTGATAGTAAACACCGAAAGTATGTTTTACAAAGTAACTGCCTTGAAAAGCCACTCTCCGTCTCCTCGCCGCTGACGGGTTCGACGCGTGTCGTTGCGCGAGGAAGCGCAAGGGGCTGTGGCCGTAGCCGGCGTGTGACCGACATATTTTACCACTTTCTTTGGTGAAATGATACTACTAAACCCTCCAGTTTGGGTTACGGTGGGTTCTTCTTGACTTTTTCCGAATGTCCTTTGACCGGAACTTCATGGTGGGAGTATTCTTAGGTTTACTTCCGATCTTCAAATTTGTCTAAAGAGTTCGAATACTTCACGAGAGATTACGGTTCTTTTCCCCTAATATACTATTGTTTCCTTCTCTTGTCCGTTAATTTCTTCCACCTCGTCCTCCACCAAAACCGAAGGGGTACCTGTAGAAACTATACAAAAAAACCTCCTCCTCCGTCCTACGTCTCTCTCTCTTCTCCATTTTTGCAACATGTAGTTGAATATCATTGGAATCTTTTACATATATTACCACGTCGTTTTTTTTGATCGGAACGCTTTCTTACACTAAACACTGTTTACACTTCCGGCTCCACCATTTTCCTCGCCATCTTACTCAGGGTTAACAGCTTCATGACCTTACGTTTACTCTTAAGTAGTCTATCCTGGACCTTACCAAGTCGTTTAAGTCAGACAGACGTACCTCACGGCCCCGGTCCCCTCGCCCAGTCAGGATTTCTATCTACATTTTCGACGTTGCCTTCCTTCTATCAAGATCTTTTCTTTTTCAAGTATAACTGTCTCCGTACTTTCTACTGGTCTGCTATTTTAAGGAACCACTTCCTCTGGTTCTTGATCCTGACCTCGGTCCTCTATAATAGTAACAAAATCTAGTCTTCCTGGTACGACAAAAATGACCTCCTCTTCTGGAAAAGTACACATACCTCTATGTCGACCAACTCCATAACACACCGAAGGTCTTCGGTTATAGATGAGAACTGTTAGCTTGGTATCAGTAGTGAAGAGTAGGTCCAGTCTAACAGTTCGTACCTTTATAGTTCACACACGATTTACTTCCGTACGGTTAAATAACATCCGGTATACTTTTCCCAGTGGATTAGTAACTTAAATTCCATTTGAAAGGACTCTTACCGAAAAAGAGAGGACTATTTGAGAGAAACGACCTTTTTGAAGACGGACTCTCCTTCCTTCATCTTCTATAACTACTTTGTCTGGTCCATCTTAATCACCTGAAACTAGGTTTAGTCCTGTCTGCCGCGGTAATGTTACCTCTTCATATACTCCTACTACTTGTCGTTGCAGTCCCACCGCAAGTCACAGTCTGGAGGACCATCCCGGACACTTATTGTGAGTGACGACCACAAAATAAACGTCATCACTGACTCACTTCCTGATATTAGTATTATACGAGTGATGAACGAAAACAAAACTATAAGTTGAAATCATCACAAATTTTCAATTTACTTCTTATTTGAGCTTATATTTTCGAGACTAAAACGGGACATACATACTACTGAAGTCACACGTTCTATTCAAATCATGAACACTTTTGTTGAAATTTTTTAAAGGGGATCGTAAACAGTCCGGTATGAAACATTAACTAAAGTCGATACATGTACCTTATCGAATCTGACTTTACGGTCCATATACATAACTGAAGTCACATACTGGGAATTAATAATTCGATACTTTAATTTTGACATAAATTGACCGTCAGTTTGTTTCTTGAATTAAACATCTCTTCACAACCAGACATATCAACATAATTCACCCTAAGTCATATTACGAAGACGTAAATAAGACAACGGAGTTGACAATGGACTTCTACCGGACGACATATTAAATTAAATCGGACACCATAGTCACTATCTTTACTATGGAAAGATTTCTTCCCCAAATAGTATTATACGACGAAGAACTCCCGAACGTGAACATCTTAACGTAAGAGAGACGACACAGTAGAAAATAATTATATTTTGATAACCAGGACCAATGAAGGGTGGGTGGAGAAGAGAAACCTGGTGTCATTCGGAATCTCATCACTGAAGACCTCGTCCCTTTGAATCTCCAATCTCACTACTCTTGAAATGTACCTCTTCATTAAACATATATACTCTATCCTTCCACAAAAACATCCATACAATGTCCGAATGAAATTTGGTAAATTGAATACGAGGTCTCATTGACATTGAATTACAACCATCATATCGTTTAATACTACTTATCGAAATTAACATACAAATTTCAGTATACAAGTGTTCGAATTTATATCATAGTCTTAAATTCCTTAAGAACTTTACATACTTACAGAGAAATTATATGACTAATGTTTCGTTTTTTTTGTTGTTGTTGTTGTAAAGTGACTTTCAGAACCCTTTAAGATCAAGTTCCTTTGGGGGTTCATATCGTAGGTCTCTAAGTGTTATTATAACTCTAGAAATAGAGTATCAGAGGTTTTAAACAGTCGGTCGAAGACACATTGGGTCTAGACCAGGATATCAAGAGAGGTACACTGAAGTCTATAACCTCGAGACCACCATCTTCTCAAATATTGAACAGTGAGATCCGTGATCCCAAATATATAAACTCGTTACGAGAAGGGGGTACCGAATCACCCATTACTCAGACGGACGTTACGTCCTCTGTGTCCTCTGTACCCAAGTTAGGGACTCAACTCTTCTAGGAGACCTCTTCCTTTGTCGTTGGGTGAGGTCATCAGAACGGACTTTTTAGGGTACCTGTCTCCTTGGACCACCCAGAAGTAAGGTACCCTAGAGTGTCTCAGTCTGTCCTGACTTCGTTGATTTAGGTGTGTCTCTATACAAACCTCTTTAAATAAAAATAGACATCTGGTTGAACCTCCGGACTCTCGAAGTCTTTCGTTGAAGACTTGAGAGGGAGGTGGGAAAATAGAAGTACTCTGAGACCAAAAGGTGAACGTCTTGGTGTCGTAAATTGCAACCCATGTCGTCTTCCATGAGTAACTTCAACCTCTAGAAATTCCGACCCTCAACTCTCCCAAAAAAACATCTGTTTCTTATGTCTTTGGATGAGTAACTTATGATGACTCAAGAGAACCGGAGCCCCGTGTTTTTCAATAATAACTTTCTAGGTCCCCTCCTTTTTTTTTTGTTTTGATCTTTATTCGGACCCTTTATTCGTTCTATCCTGGGAGACGGGTGCCCTCCAACGTCCTAATTCTGAACGTAATTCACTAAATTCTCCCACACCTTCCTTTGTTCCGGAACGAGACCTAACTTACGTCATTTCTTCATCCCTATTAAGATGGTAACCTACAGAAGTATTAGAACTGATAATTCGTTCTCCCAATTTTGGTTTCCACATTAACCATTTCTCCATCGACAGTCAAGACCGGTCTTATTCCCTTACGAACCAGACCTGTTACAAGTACGAGGGAGCACACTCAAGTCTGTACTAATACCTTACCAGGACAAATGTAGAACTAGATAGGACCAGTGGTCACCACAACAGACTACAACCACAAGATCTTTAATACAAGTTGTCTTGTGGTCCGGATGGACACTTACGGTCCGGTTAAGACTCAGTCCCAGACGAAAAGAGAAAGAGTAACCGGGAGGTATAGAATGGAGATACGGGAAGATACGGAACAAAACACCTATAGACCAGGAAGTACTTCAGATCTGGTATAACACTTTTGACCAAGACATCAGAATTGGGTCTTTCCTGTGTCCCGAAATAGAGTTCACGTGGGTAAACAGGACCGAGGATTGAGAAGATGAATAACTTAAAGGAGATTATAGTTATAGGATCAACTATCAAACGATGTCTCATTAGATCTAATGTTCCGTCTTGTAAATCATCATTCTGGTAGGTGGTCGGAAATTCCGGAAGTAAATTTAAGATCGAAATTATAGCTCAACCGGTTTTTCAAACAAGTCTTTGTAGAATACCTTTTTGGGTTTACTCGGAAAACCGATTGGGTTTTGGATGAACGAAACCTTTCAACAAATTTCGTGAGTTCAAAGTCAAAGGAGGAGATCTTTTTGTCGAATCATTTGAAGGGAAAGGTCTAACCGGCTGTGTTAATCTTGGTCACAAATCTTCCGTCGATTCCTTTTAGACTACCGACAAAGTTGTCACTAATAACCATTTACATTACCTTTTTTATCTTTACCCACACTTTCAACGACCGTGTAAGGAGAACAAAAATTTGAGGAACAGAACAGGGGTGTGGTAAATATAAGGTAAACAAACGGAACAACCTTCTATACCAATCGTAGTATGTAAGACTCATTTTGAATTGTATACACCTATATATCTTCATACACTTTCACTTTCAGTGAATCAGCACAGTCTGAAAAACTCTGGGGTACATGAATTTATCAGGTACCTTAAGAGGTCCAGTCTTATAACCTCACCATCGGAAAGGGAAGAGGTCCTCTAGAAGGGTTGGGTCCCTAACTTGGGTCCAGAGGGAGTAACGTCCGTCTAAGAAATGGTCGACTCGGTGTTCCCTTCGGGTTCTTATGACCTCACCCATCGGATAGGGAAGAGGTCGTCTAGAAGGGTTGGGTCCTTTACTCGACCCCAGAAGACGTAACGTCCGTCTAAGGAATGGTTGACTCGATTTAATACCCCTGTTCATTCCAGTGAACTTTCTTTGTAAACTGAACCTCAGGTCACTAAATATAAACTTAGAACCGAGGTATTGACCCCTCAAATGTAGGACGTCGATGAATGGACTGGAAAACTCGACAGGTGTGGAGTTGACACTTTGTTCATACTCCCCACCTTCAATCCCCTGTCACAAAACTTCTAATGTAACCCATTTAAAAAAAAGACATTCCATAAAGTTTATAACATTTCGAAAAATGTTTGTATTTCAAGGTAATAGTAACCCAGAAATACGTATCAAAATACACGAGTCAAATAAAGAAGTTGAATAAAAGTCGATACTTTCTCCTTTTGGTCTCCTCTTAAGTTTAAGACAGGTTCCACAAACACGAGTGTAGAACCCTGTTTTAAGTTGCTTCGAAGAGATTTAGACAGTGTAATACAAAGACCCGATGGTTGGTTCTTATATCAGTTTATTACTACTGGTTGTAGTTTAAGACGACACGGTTTTTTGATTGGATGACTCCCGATTCGTCCTTTTCTTCCTGTCCTGACGTTTGTATTAAACGGATACACACGTAGTCAGTACAGGCTGAGAAACACTGGGACACCTGATATCGGTCGGTCTGAGGAGACAGGTATCCTAAGAGGTCCGTTCTTATGACCTTACCCAACGGTACGAGTGGAGGTCCCCTAGAAGGACTGGGTCCCTAACTTGGACGCAGAGAATACAGAGGACGTAACCGTGCATCCAAGAAATGATGATCGTGGTGGACCCTTCGGTTTAAAGGAATACCTACGACGACGACGACGATTCAGTGAAGTCAACACAGGTTGAGACACACTGGGGTATCTGCTGTCGGGTGGTCCGAGGAGGCAGGGACCCTAAGAGGTCCGTTCTTGTGACCTCACCCAACGGTAAAGGAAGAGGTTACGTACTTTCACCTTTCACTTTCACTTCAACGAGTCAGTCCAGGCTGAGAATCTCTGGGGTACCTGACGTCGGATGGTCCGAGGAGGCAGGTACCTTAAAAGGTCTGATCTCATGATCTCACCCCACGGTAACGGAAGAGGGGGATACCTACTCGGTATCTCATATAATGGGTTCTGTTTCACAAGGGGTGGGGTTGAGGATTTTACCTTCAGTCAAGATCAGTAAACAACTCTTCTTTTGTTTCTTTGTTACCTGTAAATGAATGTGGTAAAAGTAACAGAGTCCTCTCCTACGATTGAAAGAAATTTACGGATGTGACACAGTCCGACCTTCTCCTCGGGACTTTAAATTAATAATATTGGAAGTATAATGTTCATCCTTTCTACCCTCAAGTCTTTCTCACACGTTGAGTAGGGGTTAGTGTGTAGATCACTTGCCGTCTCACTCTTGACCTCTATCTAGACAAACTTCATTTATGTCATCTACAGAAACTTGAATGACCCCATTGAATGACTCCCTTTTTATACGGTCGAGTTACCGAGAAGATAATAGACATAAGGTCTGATTTTAATTACACGTATTTTCTTTCTCTTTTCTTCAATATCCTCTATTTCCTTGTAGACTTTCAGGAAAATTCCCGTAGAACGGGGGACACACTACCCATCTTGGGAAGATACTGTCGATCAGATTCTGTGTCACCGTCCCTTCCAACATTCCAAAAAGGTATGTGTCTCCTTATACTCACTGACGTCGTAGGTTGACGAGGTTGGTTCAACCTAGAGGAATGACTCCGGTCTCTCGGGTAGGGATCGAGGAGAAAGTACTTTGGGCAGCATGTACTGGACCCAGGAGGGCATTGGGACAAGTCGACGAAGGGTTTCCCACGAACGAAAGGACCCCGACTAAAGAGGTGGGTGGTACCAGGGAGGTCCGGATCGAAAAGACTTAAAGAAGGTCATAGACGACCACTGTATATTTAGAGGGTTTCGGCACCAGACAAAAGGATCGAAGGAGAATTTCGATTGGTCTCGTAAGTGTTTACACTTTTTGAATCATTATACTGTCGGATCTACAGAATCGGAAACATCTTAAATCATTAACGACGAATATTCCTTCTATGAATATAAGAGTAATAAAAAGTTACTTTTTTCCCAAATTTTAACGTTCATAAAACAACTAAAAATTTTAGTTCATTATACCTTTACATGAGAAGAGTATTTTTTTGTAAAAATTATATTATTAGGAGAGAGAAGGAGAGTCTCGACATAAATCAAACAATACAGAAATTCATACACATAAATAGATATATTTGTCGGTCTTTTTTTTATGAAACTAGAACATATAATAATTTTTTATTTATTTCCCCGAAGGGACACCAGGTCACCAATTCTTAGATGGACAGTTACATGTCCTGTGACCCGGTCCTTCTAGGGGGTACTGGTCCCTGTTGATTCGAGTTCTTTGTGTCAGGACCCGGGCGTAAGGAGTCGTTCTTTTCGGCGGCGTCACTCTTCGGGTACACGTCGTTTCTGGGTCGTGTCGGTTTTCATTAATTAGCTTTTTTTTTCTGAGGGAAGTGGTGGAGGACGTTTACCATAGAGGTTGTATCCGTGGAATCATACACACGAGTTCAACACAAAGTCCTTGAGTCTTAGTGGAGAGTAGGTCAAGTTTAGGTGACTGTGGTGACTCGGGAGGTGACCCGGACGAGCTCATAGACTACCCACTGGAAAACTCTAGTCTCCCGGTTTTGGGAGTGGGAGTCTTGTATGATTACGGTGGTAAAAGTCTTGAGCACAGGGTGCTCCTTCGTGCCGGTAAACGTGGATACGTCTTGTCGTCAATGAAGTGGCAAAGGAATGGAGGTTAGTGGAAAGGGGCACGGAGTCTGGTGAGACGAAGAAATTGAGTGTCTCTAGGGTCGAAACTCCTCTGCCTACACTTTGGACAAGAGGAGAAACACATTTTTAGATAAGAAACGGTGTTTGGAACCGTAGAGGCACAAACTGAACGACGGGCAACCTGTTTATTTGGACTAAGTCATGTGTCATTGAACTCTTTCTCTCCCTATAGACATCTGATCTGATTTGACCTCCACTAAGGATAGTACGTCTTTATCTATTGTTAGAGTTCCCCGACTACTTATTAGACACATCGGGTAGAGGAGTCATTAAGTTCGTTCGAGAATTAACCATTCCACATGACCCAGTTCTTGGTCGTAAGAGACACAACACGTTGTAAAGTGGAGTCGACTGATCACTTTTGATTTACGTAAACCTTACCTTTACTGTATATACGTCTACATCGTAAACTACTCGAGAATACGTTGGGACCGAATACATTTGTTTGTATTTATTTCCTTCTTACACATCTAATATTTTCCTTCCCTTTGTATTGAGTCGGAGAGGTCCACGTTCCAAACTTTTACTTCGAGGAATAAAGTGACTAGATAGACCAAACATAATCAAGAGATCCAACCTGTTATCTATCCATGATAATGTATCCGTAACTTCTTTGACGAACCTTGATACGAGGATGACCATTTTTGGACGAGTTACCTTACGGAAAAAGCCTGCTAGTCATTCATTATGGAAGCACAACTTTGTAAACGATAATCTGTGTTTACAACCATTAACAATAAGTGACTATTTTACGACGACTTCTTCAAAGGTACTATCTGAGAAATTCCCGTGTAAAACGATAATCTTGACGAAGGAAACCCAAAAAATCATATTCGTATGTACCTTCGATCGATAATTATATTTAGTCTGTAACGAGGAAGGACCCTAAGGACGGTGAGAACGGAAGTGCTATGTATAAAGTTCCTAGTAGAGATTAGGACATAAATAGTAGCTAAAACACATTCACCACCAACAACACCAACAAGTCAGTACAAACTGAGAAACACTGGGCTACCTGACGTCGTGTGGTCCGGAGAGACAGGGAGTAGTGGAGGACTTCAACTGGGTTCGAGTACAGGTAACGTACCACTACGGTAGGTTGACAGAGTACGAGACTACGGGATAAGAAGAAAACGGAAGTCAGAAAGGTCGTAGTCCCTACTCATACTTACCATGTGTTCTCGAGTTTGTTGCGAAAAGAAAGACCATACCTCAGATACCGTCTCTAACATTTTAACGTCGAGAGACGAACTAAAAAGACAAGTCTACTAACCCTGTTTCTTTAGATTTCCAATATACGCCCCAAGACCAAATGATACAAACAGACGGTTTTACGGGGGTTAAGATGGTTGTTTAGGGACTTAGTACCTTTACACATTTCTTAGAATTTAACATTGTAATTAGATTACAAACTCTCGATTTCATTGGAGTTTCATCCCAGTCTTTGGAAGGTATGTACCAAGTCACGTTTCTTAAAGATTCAGTAAACTTGGCTTTCCGGTCCGTATACTGAACTATGTAAACGTAAAGCAGAGAAGTGGTCTGAAAGGTCAGAAGAGGAACATAACAAAGACTGAGTAAGATCTAAAAGTGGTCACAGACCCAAAAGAGACGCTTCAACCTGACCTTTCTAAGAATGAAGATCAAATTCAACTAAACTGTAACGAAAGAAAAGTCATTTTTAAACAATTTCAAGAACGAACAAACAAACAAATGTCTCTCAAAGTTAGACTTTGTATAGAGGTTGGTTCGTTTCTATCCTATCCCAGACAGATATTTTTCCGAAACATAAAACCCATGTGCCTACTATGTAAAGTTTGGTGGTAACTTTTTGGTAGGACCAACCCTAAAGAGCCAGGTTAGTATTTTCGTCTCTGACCTCTGGAGTAAGTACATGTACACTTTTTATTACGAAGGTCTTACATATCAAAGGTAGGAGTACCTAATTGGATGTGATTTCTATTACTTCCATTCACTCAAGGATAAGGAATCCAAGGACTCAAAAACAATTACTTCTCATGTTTGGAGTCCTTTTCGTTCCGTTAATACTTGATTTCCTCATCAAACCCACTTATGTCTGAAAATGAAGCCTACAGAGATTAAAGATATAGGGTCTAACAAGAAGTTAAAGAGTAAACTTTACTTACTTACTGTTAGGGAGAGGGGGTAAGTTGAAGACCCTTTCTTTGGTGTGAAAAGAGAGTACATTTATTTATTTATGTATTCAAACCTCCCATCCTCTGTGAGTACTCGATTCATAATACAACCGTCTTTATAACAGGACGGTAAAGTATAGGTACAGGACAGTAGAGTAAAAGATCACTTTCTCCCAATCGGAGAATCTTTTGTAGTCACAGTCCATTTCAGTGATAAAAGGTCTGTCATAGAAGAGAGAATTTGTAGGTGTGAGTGTCGACGAACTACCACAACCCTTTTCCTTCCCTTCTCTTACGATTGTGTTTTATCCCAACCAGAGTTTTCTACTATTTCCTACTCTCCAACCAGTACGAAGTTTCAGAGGATGACTTACTCCCTTACAATAGGTATCAATAATCTAAGGTCGGAGTTTACCACCTCTAGACTCCGTTTTAAGATCCTATTATTTTTGCTTTTCCCGTTCCGGGGTCTAAGTCTTGTTTCGATCATCGAGTCCCATTACAGTAGGTACGACTTCTGGTGAAGGACTGTAGTCACCCGTCGAACATCCATTGTATCTGCGAAAAATAAAACACAACCCCGTATCGGTCAATTGCACAACACTATCAAAGTCCACTTGTCGCTTTCCTGAGTCGGTATGCATACGTACATAGGTAGGAGGGGATTTGAGGAGAGGGTAGGTCCGACGGTGTATTACAACTCGTCTCCAGGGACACGATACGTCATGTAGGAACGACCACTAGGTGAAATTTATATCGTCACACATGTCATTGTACCTACGAGAACTACGGGAGACCTTCTACATCGAGTCCATTTCGGGGCAGTACCCCGAAGGGTCCACCGAGTTACCATTTCTTAGACGGACGGTTCGTCCTCTGTAACTAGGGACCCTAACCTATGGACTCAATCCTTCTAGGGGACCTCCTCCTTTACCGTTGGGTGAGGTCATAAGAACGGACTTTTTAGGGTACCTGTCTCCTCGGACCGCCCGACGTCAGGTACCCCACCGTTTCTCAACCTGAACTGACTCACCGATTTGTTGTTGTCATCGAACCTACGACAACTACGGGAGTAAGGGTTTAGACTAAACGTTACTGCTACTATGTCTCACGTTGAGTCCTTGAGAGACATAGATTCTGGATGTATCTATCATACACGTGGTACTTATCAACACCTTAGATAGTTATTTCCACTACTATCAAACAAGTATACGACGGACTGAGGAAAGCTAAATTCAGACCTTTGACCGGTTCGACCCGTAAGTCCATCTTTGGTTGATTCCCCTTAGATCCCTCTGTCCTCCGTCCTCTGTCCTTTCCCCTTTGTGTGTGAAAGATTTTTATGTTTAATTGTGTGAAAGTACCGAATTACGTCTTTCGTACTCAGTGCAATTCTTTTTACAACAGGTGACCAACGACACTGGTGTCACGTTCAAGGTAAAAGATCCGCGAGAGATAGGTCTGTTGTGATGCCCGGACGTTTTCCTTCTGCTGGCAGATCTCGGTCCCCGTCTTATGTGAATATCCACCAAACATCTTCTTTTAGTCCCCGGACCAGGGTTACTGTCATTGACGCACTGTGCCTACATGGTGAGGGTACATCTGTGAGATTTTCTACACAGAAGTCCTGAAGAGCCTGGTTAAGACTGAACATTTTCTCCATTGTAAATTTTTTTAGAGTGACATCGTTTATCTCGGTCGATCCTACACACCCCAGAGGAAGTGAGAGGATCACCTTAAAACGATTGTTTGAAGGACAAAACTGGAACTAAGAGGTCAGTCTTTTCATTGCAACGGTAAACCGGAGACTCGTGGTCTACCGTAAGAACTCAGGTTACAGAGGTACGTTCAGGTTATCTCGTCCGACCTGTGATATGCCATCAGTTTGGGTCTTTAGAAGTAGGATCAGTGGAAGTGTGTTTTAAAGCGGTGGAAAGAGGATATCTCTTCACAACTTGGGTGTCCCACTCCCCTTTATCCCTCTTCTCTTTGACAAGGAACGTACGAATCAAGGCCTTCCAAAAGGAAAATATAAAACTTATAGTCTTTGTCTTAGTGATCAAATAAAGTATCGTTTTTATTAAAAGCGTTTCTCATTCAAAACGGCAAGAAAAACAAAATCCTTGGGACCTACCTCTATACGTTTTTATATAGCTACTCATAAAGTAAGACCACAAAAGATATTGACTACTTTTTGTATCGACCATAAAGCTACTGTTGTAAGCATGTATGTGACTTCGACCAGTTCAATTACGATTACTAGGACTGAAGTTCCTCTCGTTACAGTACGCGACATTCTAATACTTCTCTAAAGAGTAAGGAATATAGGATATCAAGATTGAAGATACTGAAATAAAACACTAAAGGAAAGTAAATTCAAACGCAGTTACTCAAAGACAAAGGGTCAAGAAGTAAGACCCAGACCGTCCGATACAAAGTTCCCCAGCGTTTCTCAGTCTGTGCTTGTACGGTAAAAGCGACACTTTCTTTCACTTTCACTTTCAGGGAGTTAGTACAGTCTGAGAAACGCTGGAGTACCTGATATGTCAGGTACCTTAATGAGGTCCGGTCTTATGACCTCACACATCGGAAAGAAAAGAGGTCCCCTAGAAGGGTTAGGTCCCTATTTGGGTCCAGAGGAGGTAACACCCGTCAAAGAAATGGACGACTCGGTGTTCTCTTCGGGTTCTTATGACCTCATCCATCGGATAGGGAAGAGGTCGCCTAGAAGGGCTGGGTCCTTAGGTTGGCCCCAGAGGGTGTAACGTCCGTCTAAGGAATGGTTGACTCGATAGTCCCTTCGAGTCACCACGATACTTCTGTAAATCTTTTAGAACGGCCAAAGGTTTCACAGTATCGTTCACTTCAATCTATCTACGTAAAAAAAAAAGATTGTAGACTATAACTACTTTTATCTACTACTGTTGTCTCTTTACACTAAAAAATTTATAAGTAAACCGACACAGCCTAGAGTCAACGCCGTCCACCCTAGAAAACAACACCACGCGCCCCGAGCCCTCAACACCGTGGTCCCAAATCAACGAAGTACCGGACACCCTAGAATCAAAGACTGGTCCCTGGTTTCGGTACAGCGGATGTAACGTTCCGCCTAAGAATTGGGGACTTGGGGACCCCTGCAGGGGTTTATAAATTAAAATCCCATTATTTTATAATACCTTCTTGTTTCTGTATTGACTCGTCTAGAAGATACCTTTACACGAAGATGTATCTTGAAAAGTCTTTCAACGAGAACAATAGAGTCTGGGGGAGTGGAAACAGAGGAAGAAGGTGTCTGAATCGAAGAAAGATAAGAAAAGGGGGAAAAGTGACGAAGGATGGAACGTCGAATCAAAAGAAGGAGAACGGAAATTTAAACACAACAGGAGTCAAAATTAGTCTCTATTACAAATATCGGAGGAAAACCTCCCTTTGTTTGGTTTAGGACAACGTCTAAAACGTACTCTTGTTACTACCGTGAGGGTCTAAATGCACTATTCCTTTACGTATCTTATATATGGTACACCGGAACTCCATTGTACGAACGAGGTATCCGATTAAATGAAGACGAAAGTCGTTATTTACCTATGAACATACGTTTAGATGGACTAGAGTGGTACACACGTCTTCTGTCCCAGTACACCGTAAAATAGTCGTACCCATGGGACAACCTGTACGTGGGGTAGATGAAGGTACCTGTTTGAGACTATAGAGTCTTAGTATCTTTTCTGTGGTAGTGGCAGAAGGGACGGAGGTACGCACTACGGAAGTACCACCGGTTTCCACAACCTCTCACCGACGACCTGACAGCCTATGTGCCATCCCTAAATAAGGAAAATGTATTATGTCCCAGTCCCCTGAGAGTCCCAATACTGGGTATTGTTTGCGATTTAGAAGGTTTACCCCTTTCTACAGTGGTAGTCCGTCCACTGTCCTAACGGAAAACCTTTCAGTCATTATGTCAGTCTTGGTCTTGAGTCCAGAGACTGTGAAAATTGAAATACCATTATTTGTGAAAATCAGTATATCCCTAATAAAAACAACGACAAAAATGGTTTTTTTTTTTCCATATATAAACAATCGGTCACTCGGAATGTTCTCGGAACTCACAGACTGTCGTGTATATTAATGAGAAGAAAAAATTTAACTCTTCTGTTGAAGGTTCTCTAACTTTGTGATTAGGTTTTGGGACACTCTCAGTCTTTAATATATCCGGGTTCACAATACATTTAAGACTTGGTTGGGTCATTACCAAAGGACCAAATAAAGGGAGAAGTTAGTGTGAAGTATAAATTACTATCTTTCCGGGTAATACTTTAATGACTAGAAGAGATAAGAATTTAGACTGATTTGAGATGTACCTTAGTACATTTACAAAACGTAATAAAAAGTCAGTCTTTTGTGTTAACAATCAACTTGATTTCTCAAATTGAAAAGAGGGGAAAAATGTTTTTACCCTAAATGAAGAGATTAGTTTTGGAAAGAATAAAGATTCAGGTTATGAAACCAATCGTAGTATGAAGTTAATTAATAAATTTGTTGATTTGTTGTACATGAATAACCCTAAAGGACACACGACACTGGGAGGGAGGGTCCCAACACTCTTTTCCCTCTGGGTGTGTACCGATAACATTGAGTTCCTGTCTTAAATTACTATTATGTTTTCAAGAGCGGATCTTTCCTTACAACAAAATTTTATACAATATTTCCAATTTTACATGTGGTCTGGATGAGGAGGAGAACTGGAGTAAATATCTACAACGGAAATTCGGTCCAGAAAGGAGAAGTTGAGACGTCCTTTCTATCCCAGTTGGGACCTGTGTTACTTTTTTGGAACCGGATCACCTGATGTATCGAAAGGGGACACAAAGAAGAGAAGGGTACCACTTCAAACCCCACAAAAAAACAGACAAACAAAACCGAAAAAACACAAACAAACAAAAACAAAAAAACAAACAAAACAAAAATCATTAATATTCTTAAGTACTTATCTGAACGACCTTTCTTTCCTTCTTTCGTTTCTCCTTCCTCACCTCCCTCCCCTCTCAAACCTCTTCCGTCGTCCGTCTTTCTCGCTTTCAGATTACACCATATACTCTCGGTGGAGAATCCTCGAGGTCTCTCAACTCTTAATTTATTTTGTCCACTATTTGAACACCATCGAAGTCTAAACCGGTGTCCTTTCACAAATGTGGTGGGTTCAATCGCGCGCGTGTGTGTGTGTGTGTGTGTGTGTGTGTGTTAGTCTAAATCGTAAGTAGAAACCTCTTTATCAAATTCTTACACGGTAATCAGGTTGGGATGGGGTGGTTGTAGGGTCAAGGGAGAGGTCACTTATTAGGGACATTCGGTAGACACAAATGTGTTTACACATAAACACTTATGAGTGTTTCGACAAATGATACGTAAAAGTATGTTATATGTACTTGTGAATCTTTATTTTTACGTGTCCATGACAAAATTTATTTCTCTAATGTAGGGTATATTATCCAAAATAAATTGATAGTTAAATTTTTTATCCAATAATAAACATATATTATCCAAAAAGATAGAAGACGACGAACGAAAGAAGTGAGTAGGAATATAGAGCTTTAGAAAAGGTACTGCAAGGGACATGAAGATTCAATGAGAAAATAAAAAATTCAAAATAAAAATTTTAAAAATAGTATATCAACGACACAATGAAGGTGACATGTCGGTTCACTAAGTCGACATGTATATGTATATACATATATGTATAGGGGGGAAAAAACCTAAGGGAAGGGAAATCCAGTGGTGTCTCGTGACTCATCTCAAGGGACACGACAGATCATCCAAGAGTGATCAATAGATAAAATATGTATCATAGTTATCACATATATACAGTCAACGTTAGAAGGTTATGGAGGGAGAGGGGAGAAAGGGGTGAATCAGAGGTGTCCAAACAGATCGAATGAAAAGATTTATCGATATATCAAAAGACATAAACAAACTCTACATCGGATTAAATAAATTGGTAGGTCGATAACTATCTATAGATTTAACGAAAGTGAAAGAACCAAGTGACACACACATACACACACAATCAGCGAGTCAGCACAGGCTGAGAAACGCTGGGGTACCTGATATATCGGGCGATTCAAGGAGACAGGTACCTTAAGACGTCCGTTCTTATACAGGTACCTTAAGAGGTCCGTTCTTAGAAAAGGTACTGTAAAGGTTTTATTTCGATGAGGAAATAAAAAAACAAAATAAAAATTTAAAAAATAAAATATCAAATAAATGTTACAACACAATCAAAAATGGCATGTCGTTTCACTAAGTCGATATGTATATGTATATACATATAGGGGAGGGCAAATTCAGTGATTGTCACAATATCGATCGGTGAAAAATAAACATAGAAAAATACATACACGTTTAAAAACAGAACGGATTGGCTTTCTTTACTTTCAAAAATTACCTGCACAAGAATTAAAATTGTTTCCGACGGATTAGTGGGAGATTTTTCAGACATACTTAAATGTGAGGGTGGAAACAACGAGAATTTAGTTTTGTGTCCTGACTACGAGAATACCTTTGCATGGACGGAACCAAAAGAAGGACGGACGGTTGATCAATTAGATCATTAATTACCATTGTTGAAGTCTTGGTATTCCCTTCTATGAAAACTAATTTGTCTGAGTTTAGGGAGAGTCATCCGTCCGTGGTATAAGGAGTCCTCGACCAGGTCACGACCAATAATTAGAGGTGGTTATATGTGAGGAGTTGTAAGTGAAACCGTAGGACTCAGAACATGAACGAAGTATGTAAAGTCCTAAAATTGTCTAAGACCTTTATTTTATGGAGTTTAAAGAGTTTTCTTTCCCTTCAACGTTACAACAACCGATATCAAAATTTATATACATATATATACCTGATTCTTTTTACAAAATTACAAAAGTATTGTAAGAGATGAACCTAAATGCTAAAAAGTCTCTCATACGTCCGAAAGAAGTCACATTCCCTAACGGTTTTTAGAAGTCGTCTGTAATGCCCCTGTGTTCAACAAGTAATAATGTAACGACGATTTCTTTATAAAACCCTGATACGAGGTAGACCGTATTTAAAGAAGTCACCTTTATCAAATTGTCTTCGACCTTCCATTACTAAGGCACTAATTTTATAAGTACCAATTTATTTCTATTAACCTGAAAAAGTATTGGATCGATAAGGATGTTCCTGAATTCGTAAAATATTATTTTTCTATGGTTATTTTATTTCTACCCTTTTATTAATATTGTTATTAACCTTTTATAAGTCGGTTTCCTAGTAACGATATAATGTAAAAAGAGATTTACGGAGCCTTCGGTGACGTTTCTTTTCGTATGAAGAGTAGAAAAAGAATCGTAATTTAAAAATTTACCTAAACAAATATTAATACTCTATAAATTTTTCCTACTGGGTCTCCTTACCATACCCCCATACCCTCCCCTCAAGTCCTAACCCTTGTGCACATGTGGACACCACCTAAGTACAACTACATACCGCTTTGGTTATGTTATAACATTTCATTTTTTATTTATTTATTATTAAAATTTTTCTTTTTTATCTTCTGACCTTTTTATTGTCCATATTCCCTAAACTCTGTGAATTGTATTATCTATTCCCTTTTTTCCTATCTTCTTAACGTAGTGATCTCCAGTTACTGAACCCTTTCTAGTTTCGAAGTTTTTAATTCCCATCCTTCTGAATTTAGACAGGTTGTATACATTGGACATCCAATATTAATAGTGTTTTGGAATTGTAGTTCATGTTTATTTGATACTGTGACATTTTTATTTATTTATTTTTTATTTTTGTATCACTTAATGCAACAGTTATCGTTAAAATGTTTTTGAGTTTTTATAAAGAGTGTACATTAAACATAAAAGGACGATTCTAGACTCCCATATCAGTTAGTAAAGAACACAGTAGGAATTTAGTATAATATATATATATATATACAAATGAGTTATTGTGAATTCTTATATAATGGTTAATAAAGAAACTATTGGATTTTGATTCTGATTTTATGTAGTGACACCATAGTCGTGAATCTTCACGTGTTTTTCAAAAAGATATCAGACTGACGATTTATATAAATGGTTGAACTTCTAATGTCCTCAACATTAAGAAAAGCAGATAACTTACTTTCAAAATACAGTCTTTTATAGTTCAAGATATTGGTGGTTTTTTATTATAAGGGGTATCATAAAAAAAAATTAAATGAGTATCTTTTAAATTCTTTTGACTCTTACAAGATGGTTTACTTATAAAAGAAAAGAATGAAATTTCGAGTAGTTGTTTAATAAGTTAGACAATTACCTTTAAAACACAATTAATGCTTTTCGGATAGTTTCGAATCTTGTTTTTAATCTAAGTTGAAAGTAAAATATAACTGATTTTATTCATACTTAATTATCTAAGAAAGTCGAGTGTGCTAAGAGGACCAATACTTTAAACTACGACAGAGTCGTAACGTTCGGTAATAAAGGAGGATTTTGTGTGAACAGGAGTAAAATACAATAATGTTATCTTAATTTTTCAATTCTTACTGTAGAGAGTAGAGTCCTGAGATCGTAGAGTCGTGTCAACAAAATTTTCGTTACAAATAATGATGGACGGAATTTTTTTTTAGTCAGAATTCCAAAATTTTAAAAATAAGGTTTTCTTTTTACACATCTATTTGATTATCCATCAGATGTCTGTCTCTGAACATATGTACATGTCTGTTTTCTGACTTTTCTATAGGTACCTTACACAACTATCACGAATATCTCTCTACCATCTTAATGCTCCTAGAATTTAAAAAACAATATATATATATAAATAAAAGGTTTAAGAGATGTTATTCGTACGTAATAAAAATATTTATGTAACGATAACAAGTCGAAGACAGTACAGACTGAGAAACGTTATGTACCTGACGTCATGTGGTCCGAGGAGACAGGAAGTGACAGAGGGTCTCAAACAAGTTTAATTCCAGGTAGCTCGGCCACTACGGTATGTTGGTGAGAGTAGGAGACAACAGGGGAAGAGGGGGACGGAAGTTAGAATGGGTCGTAGTCCCAGTAAAGGTTACTCAGTCGAGAAGTATAGTCTACCGGTTCATCTCGAAGTAGTAGTTAGGAAGGTTACTTATAAGTCCCGACTAAAGGAAATTCTGACTTCCCAAACTAGAGGAACGTCAGGTTTTCACTTTCACTTTCAGCGAGTCAGCACAGGCTGGGAAACACTGGGGTACCTGACATCAGGTACCTTAAGAGGTCCGGTCTTATGACTTCACTCATCGGAAAGGGAAGAGGTTCCCTAGAAGGGTTGGGTCCCTAACTTGGGTGCAGAGGGTGCAACGTCCGTCTAAGAAATGGTCGACTCGGTGTTTCGAGATTTTTCAGAAAGTTCGTGGTACTAAACTTTCGTAGTTAAGAAAACACGAGTCGGAAGAAATCAGGTTGAGAGTGTAGGTATATACTGATGACCTTTTTGGTATCGAAACTGATATACCTGGACGTAGCTGTTTCGTTACAGAGACGAAAAATTATACGACAGATCCACACAGTATCGAAAGAAAGGTTCCTCGTTCGCAGAAAATTAAAGTACCGACATCAGTGGTAGGCATCACTAAACCCTCGGGTTCTTCTCTTTTAGACAGTGACGAAGGTAAAGAAAGGGGAAGATAAACGGTACTTCACTACGGTACTAGAATCAAAAACTTACAACTCAAAATTCGGTCGAAAAAGTGAGAGGAGAAAGTGGGACTAGTTCTCCGAAAAATCAAGGAGAAGTGAAGGACGGTAATCTCACCATAGTAGATGTATAGTCTCCAACAACTATAAAGACGATCGTTAGAACTATGGTCGAACACTAAGTAGGTCGGACCGTAAAGTGTACTACATTAGACGTATCTTCAATTTGTTCTTCCCACTGTTATATGTCGGAACTGTATGAAGAAAGGGTTAAAACTTGGTCAGTCAACAAGGTGCATACCAAGATTGACAACAAAGAACTGTACGTATGTCCAAAGAGTCCTCGGTTTATTCTACCAGATCATGAGTGTAGAGAAATTCTTAAAAGGTCAAACAACACTGGGTGTGTCAGTTTCCATAATCTCATCAGTTACTTCGTCTACAAAAAGACCTTAAGAGAACGAAAGAGATAATAGGTTGATTACAACCGTTAAACTAGAGACCGAGGAGACGGAGAAATTTGGGGTCGAACATGTAGACCTTCAAGAGTTAAGTCCATGATGACTTTGGATCGAACTTCCTAAAACTCGTATTGGAACGATCGTACACCTTACTCACGTTTATATTACCATTAAACTTGTACGAAACCGTAACAGGAAAAAACTCTAACCTTGTTTTTGTGGAAACGGACAGGACACCGGTGACGACTCAAAAGGTGTTTATCTCATGTTCATGATCTAATGTTCATGGAACTTTGTCTTCCTACATCCAAGAACGAAAGAAAAGTGTATCAGTAACATTTAAATTTTCAAGAGACAAAGATGAAAGAGACTTGTCACTTAGGGTGAAGATAAAACTTGTTCCGGGTTGGTCTTAGCCTCCTTGAATGTTTTTTGATCAAATGAAACTTATGTGCCTACGCAGGAAGGTTTGGGTCTTCCGTTTTCGTTGTGTGGAACCTGAGGAACCATTTTAATAAAGTATCGAACACCTCAATATTTGTGTTAAATGTGTATAAGACACGGTAGTTTTCTCATGAGTGGTTGAGTGTCAAAACCCCTAAGAGACCACCAAGTTTACCATTTCTCGGACGGACGTTACACCTTCTGGTCATAGTTAGGGACCCAACCATTCTAGGGGACCTCTTCCTTTACCGTTGGATGAGGGTATAAGGACGGACCTCTCAGGGTACCTGTCTCCTCAGACCACCCTAAATAGATTAAACTTTGATGTAAAAAAAACAGGGACGTTTAGGTACTCTCAAAGATTCTATGACTTAGTGGATCTGAAGAAAAGTGACCTGTGTGAGACCAGGTACCGTAGTAGGGAAATTAAACAAGGATCTTCTTGGAGTGGGTCCATTGTGTCGGACTTACTGTGAATACTTGTGGTTCTTGTTGAGGATTGAGACAACCAAAGGTCCGGGACAGTAATTCCGTCTTCACCCCGTCTAGTAGGTCCAGTGCAAGATATTGTTACGAAGGGACGGTGAGTCGTAAGTAGGGGTACCTAACGAAATGTTGTTCTTGTTACTCCCGAGGAAGATGTCTTGTGGTCCTCCTCCGTTCATGGTGTCGAGTTGGGTCCGTGTTCGTTCCGGCTGTCGTTATGTCACACTCGTTCTTTTAGTCTGAGGAGGATTTTAGGAACTCGTCGGATGAAAAGTGTAGTAGTGTTTAGACACATGAGTGCCACCGTCTCCCCCAGGAAACCGGGACAAGTCGACAGTGGGTTCCATGGGGTCACACTCGTCCTGTGTCAAGAACTAGAGTCTCTAGAGTGTCCGATCCCATGAAACCCAGGATCCAGAATAAAGTGTTTATAAAGAAAGAATGATCCATGGGGCAGTGGGAGGAGCGTACATTTAGGACCACGTTGTAAGCAAATATGTACCCTTCAAGGTTGTCTACACCCTGGGTGAAGGTGTCTGGGGTTTACGGACTGGACCAGTATGAAGAGGAGTCATCTAAAATTTTGTCTGTAGTTGTCGCCGGAATATCCCGGAGAAGAGCACACGTCTTTACCTTCAGAACCTCTCCTACCGTTTGTCCAATTCACTACCCTGGATACAGGGCCATACGAACCACTCTCCAACGGACTTTGTAGAAATCCCCTTTCCGTCACACGTCACCCGTGAAAGTTGAAGACACATGGATACAGAGGGTCAAAATGAGAAAGGAGTCGAAGTCTGGACACAGAAGAGTACGGGTCACTTGAGACCCGTACAAGGTCTGTGAAAATTAAGACGACCTGACAAGACGATGAAAAAATTCTAAAAAAAAAAAATTACACCTGGTAAAATTTTCAGAAATAACTTAAAGAACGTCATAACGAAGACCAAAAAATACAAAGCCACAAAGTCGGTGCTCCGTACACCCTAGAGTCAAGGGGATGGTTCCTAGTTTTGGTGTAGGGGACTTAACCTTCCGTTTCATGGTTGGTGACCTGGTGGTCTCTTCAGGGGTGAACTGACAAAGTTGAGAAACAGAGGGAGATCTGTCGGTGACGGACAGGGTGGGAAGAGACTCAGTAGAGAAAAAGGAGATAGGACGGAGAATCTCTTCCTGTGGTGGTTCGGGTCCTGAAGTTAGTTGTTGAGGAACAAAGAGGGGAGGTCGGGACCAGTGGTCGAGAGACTAGGGTAACGGAATAAACTCCGTCGTAGTAGAGAAAGACTTAAGGACATCGGAGGATTGAGGATAGGGACGAAGGTAAGACAAAGTCATAAAGAGGTATAAGGAGGGAAAGATTAGTCTAATATCGTGAGAGCTGGGATTTTTAGTGGGATGTCAGACAACCGAGTCTTCCGTTGTATAGTCTGGGGTACCTAGGAGGGTCTAGGTACGAGGGGGGCGGGGGTGGTCCGGGGGGGACGTGTGAGGTAAGACCAGAATGACGTTTCAATCGGACAATCAGGACTCATTCCTACCGATCAAGGGTAGAAAGACTAAAACGGGAAGAGAGACAGACCTTGCCTGAAAGGAGTGACAAAATGGACGATTTTCCCCTCTTAAAAATTATTTTTGAGTCTGACTCCCAGGGAAGTAAAAGAAGTTTGTTATAAGGGTTTGATTTCAATCAAGTTCAAGGACGTCCAATAACGCCAAGGCAGACATCTAAAGACAGTCTCGTGAACACGAGTTCAGTGAAGTCAGGACAGACTGAGAAACCTGGACAGACTGGGGTACCTGGTATCGGGCGGTCCAAGAAGACAGGGTACCCTAAAAAGTCCGTTCTTATGACCGTACCTAACGGTAAAGGAAGAGGTCCCCAAAAGGACTGGTGCCCTAACTTTGACACAGAGACATAACCGTCCGTCTAAGAAATAGTGACTCGGTGGACCCTTCGGGACAATTTCGTGAAGGAGTCCGTCAATAAAAATGACCGGACAGAGAGGGTTATCTGAGATTCACGGAACTTTGGTGTCTAACCAAAAATAATTTAAAAACCATTGTTTGGGTGAGGAAGACACCGTCCATCATCCACGAGTTATTTACGAATTACTCGCTTAAAGGGAACAAAAGTGAGTGTTCACTTCATTATCGGTTCAAGAAAACATTAAGTACACAACCTTTCGGAATATTCCCGAAGGGTCGACCGAGTCAACTATTTCTTAGGAGAACGTTATGTCCTCTGTGTCCAAACTAGAGACCCAACCCTTCTAGGGGGACTTCTTCCTTTATCGTTGGGTAAGGTCGTAAAGACGGACCCTTTAGGATACCTGTCTCGTTGGACCACCCGTTGTCAGACACTCCAGTGTTTTGTCAGTTTGTGTTAACTCGTTGATTTCTTGTTGTTGTTTTTTCGGAATATTTAGGGGTCACATTTGTACATTTTAACATATAAAATAAAATTTTATACCGATACTTAAATATCAGTAGATATATTACTTTTAGTATATCGGAATATTAAAAATGTCATGTATATTAAAAAGATGACATAGGTTTTTATATTTATATATGTATATAAAGAAGTATTTAGGATTTTATGTCTGAAAGATCTTAGCTTTTGTAAAATACATTGAATGAAAAATGTTTCGAAGGTTCTCTTCGGTGATATTTGTAGACACTAATATCACAAATCAAAATACTTCAATTCTATCTCCCCCAGGGATCTCATTCTCGAAATGTACTTTTGTCACCATCTCTAAAGAGGGTTGAAGGATCAAGACACTATTTAGATAAGTGACCCTAAGTATGTAAACATATTTTTCAGGTATTCACCCCTTCAATTAACTAGTCAAAAAGGTTCTTGTATATTTAGGGTAACGTACCCTTTAGGATATGCTCCCGGTTGGTAAACTTATACATGATACATGATGAAACTTATACATGATACGTATAAAACACAGACAAATACAAAAGATAAAAGTAGGTGTCTTTCCTTATCTGTTTCTTAAAATGGATGAACGGCGTTATAAACTACTTTTAGCTTCAATAGAGAATCTATTTTTATAGTCCTATAAATGGTGTCTCGGACTTTTACACCTATGTCTCCTAGGTTTGAAGGTTCTCAGATTGTTCTACATAACATTCTCTTGTGAATTGAATTTTCTATTTACATAATTCGTCAAATTAAAGTGATCCGGATTTCTTAATGTCTAAAAAAATTCTCTTTGTATAAAAGGGGAGTTAACAACCGATGATACAAAGTACAAAAGAAATTTGTATTAAAGGGTTATTTTTATCTCGAATGATCCCACTAATGCCTCTTCCGCTACCGCGGGTTGAGGTCATGAGAAGGGACCTTTTAGGATACCTGCCTCCTCGGACCAACCGACGTCAGGTACCCCAGCGCTTCTCAGTCTGTGCTGACTCACTGAAGTCAAAGTGAAAAGTGAAAGTACGTAACCTCTTCCTTTACCGTCGGGTGAGGTTACAAGAACGGACCTCTTAGGGTCCCTGCCCCCTCGGACCACCCAACGGTAGATACCCCAGCGTGTCTGAGCCTGTACTGACTTCACTGAATCGTCGTCGTCGTCATCGTCCCACTAATACAATGTAAGATAGTTTACAAATGGTTACGGAAAAACCACGTTATGTAATAAAATCGATAACGATTTATACTATGTCTTTTCAGTGTATAAAGAGATAACGGTTTCATTACCTCACCTATCCATCCCACAAACAACTCAACCAACCAACCAAAGACTTCTGAAATTTCACACCACCCTTTTTTCTTACTAGATCTTACACCTCTGAACCAGATCTTAGACCTCTGAACCTGAGACCAGAGTTGTCAAAGTAAGTAATCGAAGTACTGTGACTTGTTCTGAGAGACTGGAATCAAAGTAGTTTAGATTTTTCTTCCCCAACCGAACCCATTAGAACTATAGAATGTACTTACTTGACGAATTACCTATCAGGAACCAACTCAGGTTCTCTACAGTTCATGGTTATTTAATTTGTTAGAAAAGAAACAGAGTTTACAGAACGTCGCTATTTACCTATGTACATACCTTTAGACGGACCTGATCTATACACGAATCCTCTGTTACAAAGTACCGTACAAGAATCACACCCTAGTTCAGTTCTGAAAGTACCCTATATAAAGAGTCCTTTATGGAAGTGAAGGAATCCTAGTTCCCTACTGTGGTATAGACACTGAGGGGTATAGAGGGTTTGTGAAGAATACTGTGGACTAAGGTATCCATTCAACACCTAGAAGAGGTAGTCGGACTTTATACGGGTTTGATACTTTTTCGTTACAGAAGTATACGTGACTTATAACAAACATGCCCTTTTTTCCTTCAATAGGTTTATTACAAAATTTTATGAAAACGGGACGAGGTAAATTAAATATCCTCACATTCACATAGTAAAAGGATATGTGTTTTTAGGAAAGTCGGGAAAGGTAGAAAGAGAAGGGTCCATAGTCCGAGATTTAGTTAGGTATGAAAAGTTTTCGTCACTCCGACGAGACTTCGTAAAATTAAACGAAAGTAAGATAATAGACGACGTAAAGAATGAGAAGACAGGTAAACAAAGGGTCCAGAAGGAGGAAGTAGTTGGAATGGGAAGAGAAAAAGCGGAAGGAGAGAATAGGGAGAGGAACGATCAAAACGAGGGAACCCTTTATAAAGAATGAAGTTACTCCAACTGATAAAGACCGTCAAAAAATTTCCGTGGAACATAGTCTTTTAACAATTCCCTTAGTCTCCTCGGAGGGGAGAGGAGACTTAGATTATGGGAGTAAATATTTTGTCCCTAACATTATTAAATGTTAGGTATTTTTCGTTATTTGTGTTAGTATACTCTATCTACGTCACATCATTTCCCGGACCATAGACAATCTAAATTTTAAAATTATAAAAGAAAGTAGGGCGTCTATATGGAATTGTCTTTTATTTTATTCGTTTGTTTTGAGAGAAACCAGTTTTTCACGATTGTGGTCAACTTATGACCGATATGTTATTTGTTCACTTTCACTTTCAGCGAGTCAGCACAGACTGAGAAACGCTGGAATACCTGATATGATATGTCAGGTACCTTAAGAGGTCCGGTCTTATGACCTCACCCATCGGAAAGGGAAGAGGTCCCCTAGAAGGGTTGGGTCCCTAGTTTGGGTCCAGAGGACGTAACGTCCGACTAAAAAATGGTCGACTCGGTGTTCCGTTCGGGTTCTTATGACCCCACCCATTTGATAGGGAAGAGGTCACCTAGAAGGGCTGGGTCCTTAGTTTGTCCCCAGAGGACGTAACGTCCACCTAAGAAATGGTTGACTCGATACGTCCTTCGTGATGTTATTTGTTTAATGAGATTTTTATGGTACCTAAACATAAAATTGAGAAACACTATAGTGTTTAAGTAGACTGATGTATAAATGTATAAAAAAATAAGATGTAAGGTTTGTTTATCACGACCACTAATACTCATTAGTCTTCTAATGAGTCGGTAAATTTTTTTTTTCTTTATAACGGTAAACGTCGTTGTTACTACCTGAAATAACATGATTCGCTTCATTCAGTCTGTCTCTTTCTGTTTATAGTACACTATAGTGAATATGAACCTTAGATTTTTTTACAATATTCATTTGAAGAAATGTTTTATCTTCATCTGAGTATCTGTATCTTTTGTTTGAATACAAATAGTTTCTCCTTTCCCCCTATTTATGTGTCATGATACATATTTATCTAATTATTGTTCCTGGATGAATGTCGTGTCCCTTGATATACGTTATAGAATATTATTGGATATTACCTTTTCTAAGACTTTATAAATATATATGTATATTGACTTAGTGAAATAACATACCTTCTTTGTAACGTTTAGTTGATGTGAAATTTTTTATTATAAAATTTTTCTAATAGGTTTTTCTTCATTAGTGTTCTTTTTTTCTTTTCAGAAAGAAGTGGTGAAAGAGAAGAGACGATATGAGTGAGTGGATCACCGTTCAATAGTGGGTAAGGGAAGGGTGAAGAAGGAGAGGAAAGGGGACATCTACAAAGGGACCAGAATTTTTTTTTTTTTTTTTCATCAGACGAAAAGAAGGAGAAAGGATTTGTCATAGGTGGTGTCATTTGTGTACCGTCACAGTGCTATTCATTGTTATTGGTGTCTTTATGCATGTCTCATCTTTCTCTTACGATCACAGCTACTTCCACTATAGTTATAATTATCTTTGTTTCAGTCTTGTACTTCCCGTATTTTAATGGTTTTATTTTCTGTCGACCTTAAATCCACCTTAAAAGACCGGACTAGGTACGACCTCAAACAACAACAACGCCACTAAACAAAAGTAACACCAGTGACAAACCCCAAGAATAATCGTTGTATAATAAGACTAAAGGAAGTTGAAGGAAAGTGATGGAGGTGTGATGGGGAGACGAGGTTGGTAGTAGTAGGGAACACCCAATAACATTATCGGAAGATTGTTCAGAGGAAGGAAGGAGGGAACGGGAGAGACCAGATAAGAATCGTGTTGACGGTCTTACAAGAATACAGTGAGTATCTGAGTCTCAATTTCGATGTCTAAAAAGTTACCGGGTGTTCCCGGACACACTGAAACAGGAGGTAAGGAGTGGTTAGGACAAAGGATCATGGGAGTCGGAACGAGTAAGGTAAGGTCTGGGGGTCCGAAGAATCTACCGGAAGTTTGTGTGGTTCGTCTGGGAGTCCGTCCCTTAAAACGATAGATAAAGGAGAACGACCTAACGGGAAGGAGACCTAGGTGGTAGATAGAGAATACTTAGACGGGTTTACAATGAGTGGGTAGTTCCGGATGGGACTAGTAGGATATTTTATAACAAGTAACGGGAGAGAGAGGTGTGTAAGTAGGTCTTAAGAGTTATGAGGAATGTGACAGGATGTAAAAGGAATTAGGTATCGTGAATAGTGGAAGGTTGGGTGTAGTCGAAATGAATGATACAACCAACAGACAGAGATGTTGTGGGACGTTATATTTGGGGTTCCCGTTCTTACAAATGGATAAAATAAGTAATTACAAAGGGTTCACGGTTCTTTATACGGACCGTATTTCTTCTATGATTTATTTATTAACAGTTTAATCACCTTCTTACTTACTTGATGGAATATCATAAAGATACTCCCTAAATATAGAATATCTACTAAATCTCTTTTCTTTAGACTTACGTTACGGAATTCATAAGAAAAGAATAAGGGGGGATCCGTAAAAACTACACCAAACATATTGAAGTCTCGTGATATAACCTCCGTACTTTGTATTTATGGTTCACTCCCTCACAAGTCTCGGTTTGGGCCTAGTTTGTGTCATGGTCCTCCGCTTCCAATAAATATAGCGTCGACTCCTTTAACACACCCTAATAAGAGGCTCGTCCCTCACCCTCTCTCTTGACGTAGCAGAGGTTCCTGTCTTCATACCGTCACTGAAGGTAGAGATTAACCCGTCCCAAACAAGACATCAGGAGGTCGGAAAGGAAAGTCAGCACACACACACACACACACACACACACACACACACACCACACATAAATAAACACACGCCATACACACACCGTACACATCAAATCCGGTGTAAATTAATGTTTATTGAAGTTTTACACACACACTACAGAAGTCAATATTTATGCAGATTAGAAAGGGTTATAATTGTATTGAATTAAGAAGAAACGACAAAGACGAACAGAGAGAAAAGTAAAGAACAGAAGAGAGAAGGAATACACAAAATGATAGGTTAGAGTGGTGAACTTCCATATTATTCATATTAAAGTCGATGTAAATTGTAAACGTCAGTCAGTCTTAAAAAAACAGAAGTAAACAAAGACCGATAACGATAAGAAGAAACTTGGAGTTTAACTTCTGTGATTAAAAAGAAAGACACATTTTAAACTATAGGAAGAGACTAAAAAGCGAGTCTCATTATTTATCATTTAAATAAGTAAACTAGTTTTGACTTAAAATAGGATTTTTGTACAAAATTCCATGTCCTTCTTATAGGTTGTTAGAATGACTTTATTTATATATATATATATAAAATTACTTTACTTAAAGATTCCATTTTATCTGAGAGTCAGTCAGTCAGTCAAGTCAGCGAGTCAGCACAGGCTGAGAAACACTGGGGTACTTACCGTCGTGCAGTCCGGAGGGACAGGTAGTGGTTGAGGATCTCAAGTGGGTCTGAGTACAGGTGACTCAGCCACTACGGTAGGTTGGTAGAGTAGGAGACAGTAGGGGAAGAGGAGGACGGGGGTTAGGGAGGGTCGTAGTCCCAGAAAAGGTTACTCAGTTGAGAAGCGTACTCCACCGGGTTCATGACCTCAAAGTCGAAGTTGTAGTCAGGAAGGTTTCTTGTGGGTCCTGACTAGAGGAAATCCTACCTGACCAACCTAGAGGAACGTCAGGTTCCCTGAGAGTTCTCAGAAGAGGTTGTGGTGTCAAGTTTTCGTAGTTAAGAAACCGTGAGTCGGAAGAAGTGTCAGGTTGAGAGTGTAGGTATGTACTGGTGACCTTTTTGGTATCGGAACTGATCTGCCTAGAAACAACCGTTTCATTACGGAGACGAGCAGGTACCCCAGCGTGTCTCAGTCTGTGCTAACTTCACTGAATCGTCGTCGTCCAACCAGTATTGAAAGGAAGGTTCGTCATTCGCAGAAAATTAAAGTACCGACGTTAGTGGTAGACGTCACTAAAACCTCTGGTTTTTTTATCAGACTGTGATAAAGGGGTAGATAAAGGGTACTTCACTACCCTGGTCTACGGTACTAGAATCAAAAGACTTACAACTCGGAATTCGGTTGAAAAAGTGAGAGGAGAAAGTGAAAGTAGTTCTCCGAAAAATCAAGGAGAAGTGAAAGACGGTATTTCCACCACAGTAGACGTATAGACTCCAATAACTATAAAGAAGACCGTTAAACTAAGGTCGAACACGAAGAAAGTCGGGTCGCAAAAAGTACTACATGAAGTCAAGTCAAGTCAAGTCAGTGAGTTAGCACAGGCTGAGAACCGCTGGGGTACTTAACGTCGTACGGTCCGGAGGGACAGGTAGTGGTAGAGGGCCTCAAGTGAGTCTGAGTGCAGGTAACTCAGTCACTACGGTAGGTCGGTAGAGTAGGAGTCAGTAGGGGAAGAGGAGGACGGGGGTTAGGGAGGGTCGTAGTCTCAGAAAAGGTCACTCAGTTGAGAAGAGTACTCCACCGGTTTCATGACCTCAAAGTCGAAATCGTAGTAAGGAAGGTTTCTTTAGGGTCCCGACTAGAGGAAGTCTTACCTGACCAACCTAGAGGAACGTCAGGTTCCCTGAGAGTTCTCAGAAGAGGTTGTGGTGTCAAGTTTTCGTAGTTAAGAAACCGTGAGTCGGAAGAAGTGTCAGGTTGAGAGTGTAGGTATGTACTGGTGTCCTTTTTGGTATCTAAACTGATCCGCCTGGAATCAGTCGTTTCATTACAGAGACGAAAACTTATATGATAGATCAAACCAGTATTGAAAAGAAGGTTCCTCATTCGTAGAAAATTAAAGTACCGACGTCAGTGGTAGACGTCACTAAAACCTCTGGTTTTTTTATTTCAGACTGTGAAAAGGTGACAAAGGGGTAGATAAAGGGTACTTCACTACCCTGGTCTACGGTACTAGAATCAAAAGACTTACAACTCGAAATTCGGTTGAAAAAGCGAGAGGAGAAAGT
>SJYO01035280.1:2747913-2766044 GCA_006410555.1 Capra ibex
ATCACTACGAAAGATTCCGGGTGAACTGAAGTGTAAGGTTCTACAGACCGAGATCTAATCACTAATGTAGTAGTACTAATAGACCCAGCACTTCTAGAAAAGACATCTCAAGAAGACACATAAGAACGGTGGAGAAGAATTATAGAAGACGAAGACAATCCAGGTCTGGTAAAGACAGGAAATAGCTCGGGTAGAAACGTACTTTACAATGGAACCATAGAGATTAAAAGAACTTCTCTAGAGATCAGAAAGGGTAAGACAACAAAAGGAGATAAAGAAACGTAACTAGCGACTTCTTCCGAAAGAATAGAGAAGAACGATAAGAAACCTTGAGACGTAAGTCTACGAATTTAGAAAGGAAAAGAGGAAACGAAAAACGAAGAGAAGAAAAGTGTCGATAAACGTTCAGGAGGGGTCTGTCGGTAAAACGAAAAAACGTAAAGAAAAGGTACCCATACCAGAACCAGGGACAGAGGACATGTTACAGTACTTGGAGTAAGGTATCAAGTAGTCCGTGAGATAGATAGTCTAGATCCGGGAATTTAGATAAAGAGTGAAGGTGACATATTAGTATTCCCTAAACTAAATCCAGTATGGACTTACCAGATCGGCAAAAGGGATGAAAGAAGTTAAATTCAGACTTAAACCGTTATTCCTCAAGTACTAGACTCGGTGTCAGAGGGCCAGAAGAAAAATAACTGACATATCTCGAAGAGGTAGAAACCGACGTTTCTTATCTTAGTTAGACTAAAGCCACAACTGGTAGACCACTACAGGTAAACATCTCAGAAGAGAACACAACAACCTTCTCCCACAAAAGATACTGGTCACGTAAAAGAACCGTTTTGAGATAATCAGAAACGGGACGAAGTAAGGCGTAAGGTTCCGGTTTAGACGGACAATGAAGTCCACAAAGAACTGAAGGATGAAAACGTAAGGTCAGGGGATATTAACGTATATTCAATTTATTCGTCCCACTGTTATATGTCGGAACTGCATGAGGAAAAGGATAAACCTTGGTCAGACAACAAGGTACAGGTCAAGATTGACAACGAAGAACTGGACGTATATCCAAAGAGTTCTCCATCCAGTCCCCCAGACCATAAGGATAGAAAAAGTCTTAAGAGGTGTCAAGTAACACTAGGTGTGTCAGTTTCCGAAACCGTATCAGTTATTTCGTCTTTATCTACAAAAAGGCCTTGAGAGCACGAAAAAGTTACTAGGTCGTCTACAACCGTTAAACTAGAGACCAAGGAGACGGAAAAGATTTTGGTCGAACTTGTAGACCTTCAAGTGGCAAGTGTCTTATTTGAGATCTATAATTATTTAACGTAATAAGGTTATTCAGGAAGGCATACTATTAAACAGATTAAATTACCAATTTAATTAATTGAAACACTAAAAAACAAAAATAAAGAGTTTCGTTTTGTTTGTATATGAACCTATCTAAACTCTGTATAGAACCCAGGTTTATGTTCTTCCAGCATATGGCAGTTATACTACTGTAGTGTAAGTGTTTAGTTTGTCATGCTTCACTTCTACTTTATGTAGACCTATATGATCCATAACTATGTGATCTTCTAACCAAACCCCAAACAGTAGAACAGGAGTTGGTGACCTTTAACAACGGAGATATTCCTATAACAGTTGAAGATGGAGTCACCTCTTTTCACGGATATTAAGATTGAAATTAAACAAACGACCATCTGTGAAAATAACCCTTTTCTTCTCACTAAGTTTATAAAAGTTTACCTGTTGTTTCTATAGTGTCTGTTACTTATACCAATCAAAGTCTAATAGACCGAAGAACGTGTGTCTTAGGGTTCTAAGAACCTCCCTGAAATCTTTATTATAAATTTCTATTAAAGAAACTTTAATTTTGTTTAGGGTCTTTAGGAGTATATCAATCCTCCCCCGGAAACAACAAATTTAAATTCACAAATTTGTCAATTAACGAATTCTAAATTAAAGTGGAAGACAGATCCTCACTCTTTTTATATCGGGTATGGGGGTGGAAACTGTCTAGTCGATTTTTTGAATATTCACGGAGGGTCCGTGGGTGTAAAGATATTCAGCGTGTCGTAAAGGTATCCAGTGTGTTACATAAGTAAACAATACAGTTTACCGTACAGGTATGTAACGTATAAAGGTCTCCAGTGTTCCGTATAGGTATACGGGTCTAGAATAAAGACAGCACTATAGACACACAGATAACCTCCGGTATAAGACCGTACCGTGGGACTCTTCTACCTACACGTACGACTGTTCCTCCTTAAACATGAAAAGAACCGAGGTGTAGTCGGAGAACCCGAAACGTTGGGGACCTCCCTCCACACACCATAAGTCAAAGGTCACGAAAACTTACCTGGGAAGTTTTTTTCATTGTCATAATATAAACAAAAGAGATCCTAAGACCGGTTTACGTGATTCTATTTATGTGTTATACTGGGAGATCTAAGGAAATAAATGTGTGTGTGTGTGTGTGTGTGTGTGTGTAAAATCTTTTCCTTTTCGTTCGCATCACAAACTCTACCATCTTAACGGCACCCTCCGTTTCTCCACGAAATGAAGTAATCATAGATCATAGATGGTCCAGAGAAGTCCCGAGACTATGAGTATCAATATCGTACGCAAATTCCTCTCAAGACAGACGAAATAACAACAAATCAGTGATTGACCACAGTCTGAGAAACGTTCGGGTACCAGACACCGGGGGTCCGAGGAGACAGGCACCCTAAAGGGTCCGTTCTTATGACCTCACCCAACGGTAAAGGGGGAGGTCCCCTAGTAGGGTTGGGTCCCTAGTTTGGACGTACAGGAAGTAACCGTCCACCTAAGAAATGGTGACTCGGTAGTCCCTTCGGAATCAAGTAGAGTTTTGGTAGAGACAAAGTCTTAAAAATCTCGGTGTTTAAGATAGACGGAAGTTTGTCTTTCTTCAAAATATTATTTAATATATGGAGGTCGAGAATCGTACCCTACTTTTTCTCTCATTTTGCTTCCCAGTTAAACACTCTCTATTATCGGGACCCAGTTACTTTTGTGGAACGTCAAAGAGGGTTAGAAGGTGATCCCATTTCTCCCCCTTTCTTATTTTCCAAATTTACCACACTAACCAGTTCTTTCTTTTACAAGGTAAAGATTTAACACACAAAAGTATCCGTAATTGATTACGAGTAGCTTCATTCAAAAGATCTTGACCTCGAATATTTTTAAGATCTACTAAATTTGAAAGGTCCGTTTTCGGTACACAGTATTTGGTCGTTACCAGGTAAACAATTTACACAAACACAAAGTAAACCGACGTACAATTCCTTATATTATTCAGTGACACGTATATGAATTGCCCCGTCCACTGAGTATTAAATTTTATTTATTGTTGATAGGTAGGTAAAAAGAAAAACATAAAGGATCCAGGATATTATAAAGAGTGAGGACCACTCTTTTAGATACAACAGAAATTTTTATTTCGGAGTTCTGGTATAAGATAAGTACGAGTACCTCACTTTTGTCTGTTGGGGTGACAACAATGTTGTGTCGGTCCATGGACGAAGCCCTCTTTATTTTCAAGGTTTCGAAAATACGTCCTGACACTCCTATTGCAGACGAGAAAGAGGGGAGAAAAAAACAAACAAAGAAAGAAAACACTTTATGGATGATATACGGTACGGAAAAAGAAATAACTCCATATCATTGACTAAATGTTATGATATGATCAAAGTACACATGTTGTATCACTAAGTTTTAAAAATAATTAATATGAAGTAAATAATATTTTATGACCGAAATAAGGGATACGACACGTTATATAGGAATGTCGAATAAATAAAATATGTATCACCGAACGTGGAGAATTAGGGGACGAAGATAGAACGGAAAGAAGTGAAAAAAGAGGGGTCACCATTGGTGATCAAACAGGAGATACTGACAAAGAAAAAACAATATAAGTGATCACGAAATAAAGATCTAACATGTATATTCACTATCATATCATAAACAGAAGGAGATCAACTGTAAGGTAATTTGTATTATGGGAGGTCCAGGTAGACACATCAACGTTTACCGTTTTAAAGTACGAAACATTATCGACTCACTTCACTGCAACGAGTCAGAACAGGCTGAGAAACGCTGGCGTACCTGACATCGGATGGTCCGAGGAGGGAGATACCCTAAGAGGTCCGTTCTTATGACCTCACCCAACGGTAAAAGGAAGAGGTCCCCTAGAAGGGTTGGGTCCCTAGTTTGGACCCAGAGGGCGTAAGATCCGTCTACGAAATTGGAGACTCGGTGGTCCCTTCGGACCACTCATCATTATATATATATAAGTAGAGGAAGTAGATAAGTAGACAACTTCCTGTGAATCCAACGAAGGTATAGAACCGATAATATTTATTACGACGATACTTGTAACCCCAGGCACGTAGAAAAGTTTAATCACAAAAGTAAAAGAAACCTACATATAGGTATTCACCTTAACGACCTAGTATATCATCAAGATAAAAATCACAAAACTCCTTAAAAGTATGACAAAAGGTTTACCCAACAAGGTCGAATATTTGTTTTAGTTTCAACACCTTCTTTTCTTTTGTAATTCTAGTCTCGTCTCTATTTACTTTATCTCTAAAATTCTCATTACATTTTCTAGTTACTTTGATTCTCAATCGAGAAGTTTTTCTATTTTAACTATTTGTAAATCAGTCTAAGTAGTTCTTTTTTCTCTCTTTCACGTTCATTTATTTTAGTTTTTACTTTCTCTTAAATGTTGACTGTGGTGTCGTTATGTTTAATAGTACTCTAATGATGTTTGTTAATATACGATTATTTTACCTGTAGGATCTTATTTATCTATTTGAGGATCTTTATACGTTAGAAGACTCTAACTTAGTCCTTCTTTTTAACTTTTGTACTTTACTTTGACTTAGTCAACTTTTTTGTTGTTGTTTCAGGTCGTGGTCTACCGAAGTACCCACTTAAGATGGATTGAAAATCTTTTCTCAATTGTGGATAGGAAGAGTTTGAGAAAGTTTTTTAACGTCTACTTTCTTACGAAGGTTTGAATAGGATACTCCGGTCGTAGTGGGACTATGGTTCTGGTTTGTTTCTTTGGTGTTTTTTTCTTTTAAGGTCCGGTTACAGTGACTTTTTGTATCTATGTTTTTAGGAGTTGTTTTATGATCGTTTGATTTAGGTTACTATGTTATTTTCCTAGTATATGGTACTAGTCAACCCTAAATAGGGTCCCTACGGACGATTCAGTGAAGTCAACACAGACTGAGAAACGCTGGGGTACCTGACATCGGACGGTCGGATAAGGTAGGTACCCTAAGAGATCCGTTCTTACGACCTCACCCAACGGTAAAGGTAGAGGTTTCCTAGAAGGACTGGGTCTCTAGTTTGGACGTAGAGAATACGGAGGATGGAACCGTCTACCCAAGAAATGGTGATCGCAGTGGACCCTATCAAATCATAGGTGTTTAGTTAGTTACACTATGTAATGTAGTTGTTTAGTAGTTGTTTAACTTCTGATTTTCCTATACTAGTAGATTTATCTACGTATTTTTCGAAAATTTTTTAAGTTGTTGATAAATACCATTTTTCAGAGTTGTTTCACTCATGTCTACCTTGTATAGAGTTGTATTATTTCCGGTATATACTGTTCGGGTGTCGATTGTAGTATGAGTTGTCACTTTTGGACTTTCACAAAGGAGATACTAGTCTTCGTTCTGTTCCTACGGGTGAGAGTGGTCAAAATAAGTTGTATCATAAGTTTCAGGATCAGTGTCATTAGTTTGATCTTTTTCTTTATTTTCCTTAGGTTTTGACCTTTTCTTTTTCACTTTGAGAATGACAAACGTCTACTGTACTATGACATGTAACCTTTAGGATTTCGGTGGTGGTTTTGTGAGGAACCCGAGTAGTTGTTTAGACTATTTCAACTTCCTATGTTTTAATTACATGTCTTTAAATAACGTAAAGATATGTGATTGTTGTTCTATAGTCTTTCTCTTTAATTACTTATTTAATTCTTTAATTAGGGTAAGTGTTAGTGTAGTTTTTCTTATTTGATGGATCCTTGTTTGGTTGGTTTTCTCCATTTTCTTGACATGAGTCTTTTCATATTCTGTGACTCTTTCTTTAGACTTCTGTTGTGTTTGTCTACCTTTCTATAAGGTTAGGACCTTACTTTTGTCTGATAGGGTGACTTTTATTTGTTTGTGTCGGTTCATTGACGGAACCCCTTCTCTTTTCGGGGTTTCGAAAATACGTTCTGACACCCCGATTACAAGAAAGAATTTATCCCCATATCAAGGTCCACTTTCTGTGATCACCTGATCCTTCTTCCCCCGCTGTCTTCTACTCTACCAACCTACTGTTGTGACTGAGTGACCTGTACTCAAACTCGTTTAAGACCCTCTACCACTTCCTGTCCCTTCTGATCACACGACGTCAGGTACCCCAGTGTTTCTCAACCTGGACTGGATCGTTAACTTGTTGTCGTTCTTCCCGACTTCTTGTTCAAACTGTCTCTTCAAGGAAAACGTTTACTTCAAACGAAGGTCCTATCCCGTGATACACATATGTTAAACACACGTCGAGAGAGTGGAGAAATGGACAGGGACAGTCCATAAATACGACACAAGTTACAGAGGTTGAGTTCACGATTTCATCCTCAACTTATGTTCCACGTCACACATTCCCTCCTTCGTTCCCTTTCTCAACTCGTCGATTCTTTTTCCCTCTTTGGAGTACGCGATTAGTAGTACTGCGGTTGGACATGTCGTACGGTGAGTCGTAAGATTTGAGTTTCCTTTACTTATGAAAGATTATATTTACGGGTCCTCCGTCTGGGATTTTACTTCTAAACACACGTCTGTCACCAGAACCCCATTTGTTGAAACCCCCTTATTTTTTTCTTTCTTCGTTTTAACCTGTTCCTTCTTTCCAAATTGTCTCTACGTTGGAGTTGTCTTCAGTGTCGGTGTTGAGACTCTTTGAAGTTTCTGACCCATCGGACTTCGCTGAATCGTCGTCGTCGTCGTCGTCGTCGTCGTCGTCGTCGTCGTCGTCGTCGTCGTCGTCGTCGAGAGGACTCAACCCCATTCTCTTGACCGTGGAAACACAGGGACGGGTCAGTAACCTACGTCCGTACCCCCTGTACCGACAACTGTGGACCACTTCATAAAAAGTTCCCTCTATATTTTCCCCGTAGGTCTTACAAGGACCTCTTTCTTTACCGTTGGGAGAGGTCGCAAGAACGGATCTCTTAGGACACCCGCTCCTCGAATCACCCGACGATACGTATCCCAGCGTGTCCCAACCTGTGCTGACTTCGCTGAATCGTACGTACGCACGTAACCTCTTCCTTTACCGTTGAGTGAGGTCATAAGAACGGACCTTTTACGGTCCCTGTCCCCTCGGACCACTCGGCGCTAGATATCCCAGCGTGTCTCAGCCTGTGCTGACTTCGCTGAATCGTCGTCGTCGTCGTCGTCGTCTTACAGGAGATTTCCACGGTCAGTTTTATTCATCAAGACCCATAGTTCCCATAGTTTCTTTCTCAGTTTAAGTCTTCCTTTTTTTCTCTAAACACCCCGTCTTTCTGACTTCTATCTGAAACTACTATCCACCTTGTAAGGGAAGACTAAAATTTTCGTCTGTCAGGATGGTACCCTGGTTCTACTCAGAGGACGGTTCCCTCAAACGTTCAGTCGTGAAACAAGACTAATCGGTCCTTTCCTAGTGTAATGTACGTAAAGTGCTTGTGAAGACTCATGGACGACACAGGGACCTGGACACGTCACACGACCTTCCTCTCCCGATCATGATTCTACTAACAATTTCTAAACCTTGACCCCTCCGACTCCTACCCCAACCAATCACCTCTTCCTTCTGATACAGTGCCCACGAACCTTTGTGGAGACCTTCCCTCTCTACATCTTACTATGTCGTTCCCCACTCCCACCCCTTATTTTCTTGAAACGACGTTTTCAGTTCTTCTAAGTTGAATTACGTTTGTCGGAACCCCCACTCCTCCCTTCCTCCACGTACACTAGGAGTCTAACCTTCCAAGTCTCGACACTAAGTTTTGTTAAGACAGTGTAAAGTTTCTGACTCAATAGAAGTAATGTTATTCATAAACAACTCGTTTAATTAATCTAACTTGTTAACTATAAAAAGTTACCATGTTAGTGATATTTCCAAAAATAAAAAGTCTAAATGAATAAATAAAAACCGACACGACCCGAAAGAGATCAAAGTCACTTGTCCCATCAACGTCACGTGCCCGAAGAGTGACGCCACCAAAGAGAGCAACGAGATCTCGAGATCTCGTGACCGAGTCATAAACACCGTGTACCTGAAACAACAGGGAACCGTGTACCCTAGAAGGATCTGGTCCCTAACTTGGGTACAAGACGTAACCGTCCGTTTAAGAAATGACGACTCAGTAGTCTCTTCGGGGGCAATATTTCAAAACTAGGATATTACGACTCTTACATTGTTGGTTGTGACTGTCACTGTAGTCGGAACGGGACACCCAGTCTATTACATTGTGGTTCCCGAAGGAAACGTGGTAGAACAGATTAGGGATTTAAGGGTAAAATACATGTGCTCCTTTTCGTTTCACTTCATTTTCACAATCAGCGAGTCAGTACAAGTTGACAAACACTGAGGTACCTGGCATTGGACGGTTCGAGGAGACAGGTACCCTAGTGGGTCCGTTCTTGGGACCTTAACCAACGTACGGGAGGAGGTCCCCTAGAAGGACTGACTCGCACTTCTTTGTCTTCAGATTTGGTACATTTGTGTAACTGATTCTAGTGTGTCGTTCTTCGACACCTCGGTCCTCACTTTTGCTCCTGATACGACAAATTATAGACGTATCGAAATCCCAAACAAGTAAAAGACCAAAAGGTATTTTTTTACACTAAATTTTCTAAGACAAATTTGTGTAACGTAAATGGATAAAGTCCTCTCTAGGCTTGTATGCAAACCGTCTAAGGACTTTCTAGACCAGGATGGAGTTTACTGAAACTCACGCATGGAACCAAAATGATAAGCTGGCACCTGTACCAATTCCATTCGAAGTTTAAGGTCGAAAATGTGACAGAGGAGAATCCTTAATACTGCTTTCGTTCCGAAATAAAAAGAAATTTTAGAGTCAAAATACATTTGGAAGATTTATGACGAATCAAAGATTAAAATGTGTTCAAACGTAAAAAGTTCTCGTTTTTTAATAATATAATACTAATGAATCTAAATCCTATAAAAGGTTGTACAATGACACCTAACTTCATGTATATATATATACCTTATATATATATATACCCTATGTGTGTGTATATATACATATTGATATACTATTATGGGGAAGAAACAAAGTAACTTATTCTAAATCAAAGGTCTTTTACTTCCTACTTCAAAATTTTAAGACATTAATCAGTGTTTAATTACCTGTGTGTCATAAATAGAAAATTTTTGAGAGTTGAGCTCCAGGTCAAGTAAACATAATTTTTTTTCTTTTTCTCGAGGAAAAAACCGGAAAGTCAATAAAAACCGGATGAGTGGTGGTTTTGGTTCTCGTCTGTGTCTGTAAGTTGGGGTTTACTTTTATTTATGTTTGCTTGGTCCCTAGGGTTGACTTTCACCGACGTCCTTGTTTACATAGTACCCACCCCCTCCTAGGTTCTGGAAATTTGTTCAGACAGTTGGTTGAGGTTACGTTCCCTTAAGATTAATTTTGGTTTCAAGACAAAAAATTAATTTTAAAGTTTCTATTTCGATTTAGGTGAGTCCTTACATAGATTTTAGGGAAAGTCCTCAAACAACAATGAAATCTGGAGTTGAGATTACTCACTCTACTAGTAAAAAAAAAAAAAGGTTAGTTCTTAAATCGTTCAATAAACACCTATAAGACTAAACTTTTTTTTCTTTTTTCCTTCTCTTAAATCGTTCAGTTTATAACAAGGAATACGAGTGTCAATCTTAGGATTAGTAAGTTTTGAGTCTTAGATTGGAGTGAGTTTGATTTTGAAAGAGAGTGAGAAGAGGAACAGACCCCCTCAAAAAGTCAACACCTGTGTCAAATAGTAGAACGAAACAGAGGGGTCCTAGAATTATCACCTGACCAACCAGGAAACTAACATACAGCTTTTCTGTGGTTTCTTTTGTATCAAGTGGCACAAGAGAAGAAGTACTGAAAACTACTTTTACTTAGGACCATGTAACTTCTTTTGTAGTTACGGATACGAGTTCTTGGTTTGGTTCATCTGTCCTTACTATAATGAAAATTTGCTTCGTTGTTTTACGGACCATTACAGGTGAGTGATTGAGTGACTGACCGTGGATGTCCACCAAGACGGGTTTCCCTTGTCTATTTCCAAACGTAGGCAGTGAGAGTCGTGTCAGATTTCTTGTGTCAGGTATCTCGACCCCACGTCTCGTGTAGCTGGTCCCCGGTCGTTTGAAAAGGGTAGTCCCCGACCTATCATTTCTCAAATTTGAACATCTGGTATCCCGAAGACGGAACTTGAGAAGATGAGTTGGGAACACTGCGGTTTTGTGAGTGTACATTCACTCATGAATGTACGTTTATATTCACCGAAGTTCAGTCATTTTGACGTAACCTTTATCATAAAGTGTGTTAAAAGTGTAGTCCTTTATATATATAAAAAATAAAACAAGTTGATAAATCTTCAAATTTTTGGTTAGAAACAAGTACTCGGTATCTCTTTTCCTGTCACTGGTTCGACCTTAACCGTGAGTTCCACATCTGGTGACAGCATCGTCGTACCACTTAAGATTACAGGGACCTCGGGACTCCTGTTACATTTTGACTCCTATAGTCGATTGCAAGGAACTTCCAGATTGATGTGTGAGATTTCGTGACAGGTTCCGGAACTCCTCTATGTTTTCGGTATTCCACCTAGTAGAGAGTTCAACAAGTCACACAACGGTGTCATTTTCCGACTGAGTTTCCCTACGACACTGTCCTAATATTTATCGCGACACAAAATGTAAAAATAAACCCTCCAGTTCTTACCAAAGTACTTCCACTCCTCTTGAAACTCATAAATTTCTACGGATCCTCGGAGAGTCTCTTCCGTCACCGTGGGGTGAGGTCATGAGAACGACCTTTTAGGGTACCTGCCTCCTCGGACCACCCGACGTCAGGTACCCCCCAGTGATTGTCAGTTTGTTGACTCGCTGAAGTGAGAGTGAAAAGTGAAAGTACGTGACCTCTTCCTTTACCGTTGGGTGAGGTCACAAGAACGGACCTCTTAGGGTCCCTGTCCCCTCGGACCACCCGACGGCAGACACCCCAGCGTGTCTCAGTCTGTGCTGACTTCGCTGAATCGTCGTCGTCGTCGTCGTCGTCGTCGTCCTCGGAGAGATCATCTTTTGTTTCCCTTACTGGAGGATCCACCTACCTTCTTCCATTCGATCCAGTGTCTCGTGGACCTTTCTTTTTCGGTAGTCCCACCCCTTACTTATGAGACAATTTTTAAATTTGAACTAGATTTGGTCCCAAAGAGTTTGAACTGTGACAACTGTAAAAACCAACCTGTTGAGGAGAACCTCCTCGACAGAACACGTAACATCCTACAAATCGTCCTCGGTATGAGGGTTGGGGGATCTACGGTCATCGGGAAGAGGAGTTCAACACTCTTGATTTTTTTACAGAGGTCTGTGACGGAGGGAACCTCCTTTTTTAGGACAACTCTTGGTGATACGATTTCAAAAGTTCTCGTGACTCGATCTCTTGTTATCTTTATCTACACACAAAAGGCTTGTTAAGACCGTAACACGAGGTTCACACCAGGCACTTGGTCGTCATCACCGTAGGGAAGTCTCAAACAATCTTTACGTCATAAAGTCGGACGTGTGTGGGTCACCTAGTGTTAGACATAAAATTGTTCTAAGGATCGGTACGTGTGTGATTTCAAACTCTTCGTGACTAGATTTCGTCACACAGTCCCAGAGGATCAAAAAGGACAATGAAGGAAGGTAGTCGATTTTCGTAATCTCGGGTCGGAGGTGTCTATTTACCAATAATTAATATATACTATATGTCACACACAGACACACGAGTCAGCACAGACTAAGAAACGCTGAGGTACCTCACATCGGGTGGTCCGAGAAGAGAGGTACCCTAAAGGGTCCGTTCTTATGAATTCACCCAACGGTAAAGGAGAAAGTTCCCTAGAACAACTGAGACCCTACCTTGGGTACAGAGAACACAAAAGACGTGACCGTCCTCATAAGAAAATGGTGACTCGGTGGACCCTTCGGGTTTCTTTCCCGAAGGACTTAATTAATATATAAACACAATGACATTATTATATAAGGTACATAAAGGTTTCTGTCTGTGTTTTATCTTTCCCTCTTTCTTCCTATACATCAAAAAATAGAATTATAAAAGAAGGAGAATGGGTAACCTTCGGTATAGACCACTCCTAATTTCGCCCCGGTTCTGTTCTGGAGTCCGTTTACCGGTAAGGACCTCTTCCTTTACCGTTGGGTGAGGTCATAAGAACGGACCTCTTAGGGTACCTGTCTCCTCGGACCGCCCGATGTCAGGTACCCCAGTGTTTCAGTCTGTTCTGTTGAATCACTGATTTGTTGTTTACCGGTAAGGTCAGTATAAGTACTGTCCAGTACCTCCTTTACCCTAGTGTGACGATTGCAAGATTCGGATAACTCTATTAAAGTTCATACGAAATTTAAATATCTGGATAAGTTCATAGGTGGTTGAATTCATAGGAACGACGACGACGACGATTCAGTGGAGTCAGCACAGACTGAGACACACTGGGGTATCTACTGTCGGGTGGTCCGAGGGGGCAGGGACCCTAAGAGGTCCGTTCTTGTGACCTCACCCAACGGTAAAGGAAGAGGTTACGTACTTTCACTTTTCACTTTCACTTCAGCGAGTCAGCACAGGTTGAGAATCACTGGGGCATCTGCCGTCGGACGGTCCGAGGAGACGGGTACCCTAAAAGGAATCAACACGTAATAAGATCTTGTTGGGTTAATACAATTTCAGTCACGGAGTAAAGGAGCCCGTTCCTTTTTAAGAGGTCGTAGTCTCTGTGGGTACTTTCCCACCGAACCAGTACAAATTGTCGCAAGAATCCGATCAAACTTTTGGGAGTACCGGAGATTTTTGTAGTACCACGAAGGATATTCCACAAAAATTTTTTTGTATAATAAAGTCTAGGACCAGCTTATATTGTTTGACACAGGGGGAGAGGGGAGTGTCGTTAATTGCCTTCTTACAAACGTTTATTGGTTCCGGACCATAAAGTGCACCCCTCACTTCACTTGACCATAGACTAACCGTATCCCCTACTCAAACTGGACGTGTGTCAAGTGAAAGTGCCGGTGTCGAAACAGAAGTGCCATTCGTCGGACCCGTCGAGGACAATTAATGATTTCATGAAACAATAACCCCGTCGTATCTTTCTATTGTCCTACTCTTTCCTTTACTGGTGCGATCTTGCGTTCAAGTAATGTATGTTAGACGTCATACGGACTACGTTTTCAATCTGTAAATCGAGAAATATAGGGTGTCTGTAAACTATTTACGAAGACTTATATACTTAACGTAAAGAATGAGATAAGACTACAAAGAGTTATTCATTCATTTTGTAGAAATTAGTAGAACTCAAAATGGGGAGAAAGGGTTGAATAGAAAAATTAAAAGTTTGAATCAGTGTATTTTATTTTTGTGGAACTTGTGAGTATATATAAAAACGACGTAAACGAAAGAGAGACAAAAAAAAAAAAAGACTTAGGTGGACTTTTATTTAAAGTTTGCAGTACTGAGAAGTGAGGATTTATGATTTCGTCCATATAGGATTCTTACTTCTGTTAGAACGGAGTTGGTGTTATTATAATAGTATGGGGAATATAATTGTAAGTAACTTATTACATTAGCTTGTACGTCAGGTAACTTTATAGTGATCAACCGGGGTTTTACTATCAACATTACCAAAAAGAAAATTAGGGTCTAGATTGATAAATATGAATCGTAAACCAACAGTAACAGTACCACCAAAATGAGTGATTCAGTACAGACTCAGAACGTTGGGGTACCTGATATCGGGTGGTCCAAGGAGACAGGTACCCTAAAGGGTCCGTTCTTATGACCTCCCCCCACGGTAAAAGAAAAGGTCCCCTAGAAGTGTTACGTCCTTAGTTTGGGTCCAGAGGACGTAACGTCCGTTTAAGAAATGGTTAACTTATAGAAAGGATTTTAGTCCTATGGTATACTGAAAATAAAGGGACTAGAAAGTACTATAAAGCGAAAACTTCTCAGGTCCGGTCAAAACATCTTGCACGGTATAAGGCATAACAAGACTAGTAAAGGAACACTAACCTAGGTACAGTTTGGGGAAACCGTTCTTGCGATGGATCCGCTACGACAGATGAAGAGCATATATTGTAGTTCCCCATGTGTCACAGTCGTCCAGGATTATGACACTTCCAATTTGAAAATACTGAAAGACTTCCACTACCCACGGTAAGAGGGGTAAAACTTTCATAGTAAAAGGATAACATTGATTATTCATTAGACACTCCACTAAAAATACATCAAATAATGTTGTCAAAAAGTAGAATATCAAATTTTTCATAGGTAACTACTAGGAACGGACTGAGTCAAAAAGATTACCCCTAAGGTTTACCACTGAAAGGTTAAGATAGTAAGAAAATTGTAAACGATATTTTAATTTTATACCTTGATCCACACTTCACCGAAATGTCATAGAAGTAAAATAATAATAATATAACGGTAGAAAAAGATGAAATACTAAAGAATCAAAGGAATATCGAAGACAGACTAAACGAAGGGTAGTGAGGTGGACAGTATGAAGAAATATTAACAAAAATGACTGGTAAGAACTACCGATAAAGAGATCCAATAATATTCATAAAAGTTACAATAGGAAGGAGACAGAGGTTCAATCATAGTAAATAAATGAATCTCTCGAAAGACAAATAAAAGAGTAGGATTAGGGAATATATTTGTAATTACACGTTACCTCCTAGTTAATATAAAAAAGTAAGCTGTGGAGTTTGAAAATTAGATTGGCGAACAGTACTATGTCAGATAGAAAATGTGTAAATATCTTCAGAGTGTATTTCGAAAGGACTTAAGATCTACGTAGGGTAAGTATCAAAGAAATTACGAAACCCAGATAGTATCTTTATTTACTAATACATGTTGAATTGAATGTGTTTCGAAATAAACACACAACGAAAAAAAGAAAATTATTTTTTTAATAAGGGACATTTATAAAAAACGAACTTTCGATTAAAATAATATCCTTAAAATATATTATTTCATGTGTCTTATTATATTACTTAGAGAAATAGGTAACGGGTCCAGGATGTCAGAACTGTAAAGGTACGAAGGTAGGTGTGAGGAGTATAAACAATTCCTTTTTGGATCTATTGTCCCAACAATAATTCAAGAATCTACAAATATAATCTGAAATTTTTAATCTTACGACGACGACGACGATTCGGAGAAGTCAGCACAGGCTGAGACACACTGGGGTATCTGTCGTCGGGTGGTCCGAGGGGGCAGGGACCCTAAGAGGTCCGTTCTTGTGACCTCACCCAACGGTAAAGGAAGAGGTTACGTCCTTTCACTTTTCACTTTCACTTCAGCGAGTCAGCACAGGCTGAGGATCGCTGGGGTACCTGACGTCGGGTGGTCCGAGGAGACAGGTACCCTAAAAGGTCCGTTCTCATGATCTGACCCAGCGGTAACGGAAGAGGTTTTTTAATCTTATTTTATCTAATTTTGGGTCAATATCTAAAAATGTCACATAAATAACAAATCAAGTCGTTACGGACACTATAAGGATCTTGGTACGGTTCACGATACACCTCTACTTTAGTCTCAATAGAAAGTCCTCGATGTAAATGTATTTACTAGTGTCATATTCCACAGCTTAATTCACCTTAAATACCGTTGTGAAGATGTCACTACTAACATCCATTGGAAATTCAAAAATACACGATCTACTATTCGAATCACAAAACGTATCTAAAAAGTAACTTGGGTGTGTTGAAAGGGTACTTTCTGCATGATAAAATAGTGGTAAAATGTCCCTTACCTTCCTCCCTGTTCTATTTCTTGCAAGGATGTTCGTTTTTCACAATTTGAATCCTAAACTTGGGGACCGAGAGTGAGGTCTCGGGGAGTGAGTTGGAGAAGTGTTTTGACGGAAGGAAATCTTACTGGGTCAAACATAGTACATCTGATCATGGTGGTCAATAGTCGAGATCGGCGGGTAAGATTTAAGTAGTGTCTACCTATGTTCATCAGAAAGGGAAGGGAACTCCGACTTAAATAGAAATAAAAATTTTTTTAAAAATAACCTTCTATTAACGAAATATTACAACACAACCAAAGAGGGTATATTGTGCTTAGTTAGTATTAATATATGTCTCACTTTATTCAGTCTTTCTTTTTTTGTTTATATATAATTGTGTACATATATACCTTAGATCTTTTTACCATGACTCCGACTTAAATTGATGAGGTCGTTACTAGGTCGACGACCCTAGATGAGGGACCCTGTAAACTCTGTCGTCTCGTCGGGAGACCCCAATGATTGACTCAGAACCCTGTTTGGTCGGTCAGTGGAGAATAAGGGATTCCGATACTAAAGGAAGCATATATAAAGGTCCATATATACTATGTAAAGGGTCATGGAACACGTACGGAACCTGTAACAGTTAAGTAAATTTAACAAAGTAAAACAAGGAATTTAAAAGACTGTGGAATCTTTATATAGGTACAGTAGGAATAATAACAGTGGAAACTACGTTTTAATTAAAGGGATTTATCGTTACTGAATTCCGGGATGGGACGGAGGTCACCCTCTATCGAGTCGGAAGGAAGAGAGATGGAAGGTCAAAGAGGTCTCTCAGAGTTCTCTGATTTAAAGAAGATCAGTAAATGTTGAGAGTGAAGGACGTAGACGAGTCGAAGGACGGAAGAGGGGATTGAGGACATCGACCATAAAAGAGTAGAGAAACTCGTCGAGATTTAACCTTGTGTGGGGGTAATGAATTCTAAATGGACACGTTCATATTTTAGTTCCTGTAACACCCAGTATCTAAAGTTCACTTTAAACTCCCCATTCAATCTCCCCAAAATAATAATAGTAATGTGTCACTTTTACAATGACAACAATAGTCAACTGTAATTTATAGTGACAAAAATTAATAGGAAGGTGGTGCTTGGAGACCGAGAGAACGAAAAATGACAATGAGAGTTATGAATAAAGAGACGCAATAAGGAGAGGACTGAGAGAAGAGAGGAGAGGAGTTTAATAAGACCTGGGGTAGTACTTGACGTGAGAGGTTGTGTAGGGGGTGGGAGGTTTGTGGAGGGTAGATAGTCATACTACGTCTCTTTAAGTTAGGGAGAATGAGAAAAAGATTAGGTAGGTTCGGTCCGGAACGTGAAGTAAATAGTTTTAGTTTCATCGGATGTCTGCTCTATCAGAGGATTTAGAGTCCAAAAGACAAATCCCCTCTTTAATCGGTAATTCGGGAGTCGGAAACCCGAGTTGGGGTCTCTCGTCTCTACACCAAGGGGAGAAAGGACTTTGACACTCAAAAGGACTAATCAATGTAGAACTCTTTACTAGTATAAGTACAGTGGTTGTAGGGATCAATCTTTATAAAGTCAATTTTGTAAACCCTAAACACTTTGACTACAAGAGACTTTAGACATCGTGAGACATACTCTGAGGCTGTTGCATAGATTTTGGACATGACTGTGTTTGTGGGAAAATCTCGCTCTACGAAAAGGACACCGGATAGCGATTTTTCGGGACCCTGAAGGAAGTGGTTGGAGAGTCAACATAAGTCTCCTCTCCCAGTCACCGTGGATTACGAAAGATTAGTAGTAGACTATGTCATATATGTTCTCTCCTCAATATCGTTTGCCATTCAACCCACTTGGTCCTTTCTCACTTCCTGTCCCTTTGGACCACAGGAACCCCGACGTCAGGAACCCCAACGTGTCAGCCTGTACGAAATCTCTGACTTGCTGCTGTTTTCCACATTTACTGTCTATAGAGAATTTTCGATAAATGCACACAAAA
>SJYO01035332.1:0-43455 GCA_006410555.1 Capra ibex
ACCGAAAAAGACGTAAATAAATCCAATAGTATACTAAAAATCGAAAGGAAACCAATTATACCAGACAGTGTAACTAACTAAACGTTTATAACTTCTTAGGAACCTAGGGACCTTATTTGGGTTAAACTAGTACCAAAAACTACACAACAGCTTAAGACAAACGATTTTAAAACGACTCCTAAAAAACGTAGGTACAAGTAGTCATTATAACCAGACATCAAAAGAATAAACCAGAACAGAAACAGACCAAAACCATAGTCCAACTACCATCGTAACGTCTTACTCAAACCTTCACAAGGAAGGAGACGGCAAAAAACTTTCTCAAAATCTTCCTATCCGTAAGCGAGTAGAGACTTACAAACTATCTTAAGTGGACACTTCGGTAGACCAGGACCCGAAAACCGAAATCCCTTAAAAAGTTAGTGTCGAAGATAAACCTTGAACATTAACCCAGCAAGTATTAAAGACAAAGAAGGACCAAGTCAGAACCTTCTAACTCGAAAAGATTCGCAGACAGGTAAAGAAGGTCCAATAGGTAAAATAACGGTATCTCCAAGTATTATCCGAGAATATTAGGAAACATAAAGACGTAAAAGACAACATTGGAGAGGAAAAAGTAAGGATTCAAACAACTAAACTAAGTAGAGAGATAAAAAGAACTACTCAGACCGATTTCCACATAGTTAAAACAAATAGAAGAGTTTCTTGGTCGAAAATCAAACAGTTAGAAGCGATAACAAAGAAAGTAAATAAAAAGTAAATAAAGACAAGTCTAGAAATACTAAAGAAAGGTACATGATTAAAACCGATAAAACAACAACAACAAGAAATATCCAACAAAATCCTCAGTTAACTCCAACAGATAACCTACGAAAAGAACAAAGAACTCAATCTTAACATAACGATGTTTGAAGGGAGAATCTTGACGAAAAGGACGTAGGGTATCCAAAACTCAACAGTACAAAGGTAACAGTAAAAAAGGATCTTTCAAAAGCTGAAGGTAAAATTAAAGAAGTCATTGGACAACCAATAAATCTTTGCACAACAAACTAGAGGTGCACAAACAGAAAGAATGTCAAACAAAAAGAAGATTAACTATAGATCAGAGTATCACAACACCAGTCTCTTCTACGAACTATGTCAAAGTTAAAACAATTAAAAATAAACCCTGGGTTCTACACCAGATAGGACCTCTTACAAGGTACACGTGAACTCTTCTTCCACATAAGAAGAGGTAAACCCACCGTACAGGACATCTATAGTTACTCTAAGTAGAGTAGAGTATATAGTAAATTCTATACACAAAGACATAATTAAAAGACAAAACTACTAGACAGGTAACCACACTCACCCCATAATTTCAGTTGATACTAACAAAATGACAGTTAAAGAGAAAATTCCAGACAATCACAAACAGAATACATAACTCCACGAGGATACAACCCCCGTATCTACAAATGTTAACGATACAGAAGTAGAACATAACTAGGGAAGTAGTGATACATCATAGGAAGGAATAGATAACATTAAAAGAAATCAAATTCTACACTATACTCCTGACGATAAAGTAGAAAGAAAACTAAGGGTAAACGTACCGTATATAAAAAGGTAGGACAGTGAAAGTCAGATATACACAGAAATCCAGACTTCACCCAAAGAACATCTACCATATATGTACCCAGAAAAAGAAAATTTAATTACATAAATAAAATTAACCTGCTATGAATGAAACGTCATAACACCACCAAAAACGTTATATAACTCAACTTAGTTGGTACCCATATGTACATAAGGGGATAGGACTTTGGGGCTGGTGAAGAGAGGGGTAGGGTAGGGAGTCCCAAAAGGGTCACGCGACCGAAACTCACGGGATACAGTACGTAGTTTCAACCTACCCACTAGAGAAAGTGTATAGCATTATATGTACAAAGTTACGATCAGAGAGTTCAGTAGAGTGGGACCGGAAGAGGGTGTCTCAGGTTTCAGAGAAGAAATATAGACACAGAGAAAACGACGGAGTGTATACACCAGTAGTAATGGTAGAAAGATTAAAGATATGTATACACAATTATATGAGATAACCACAAAAAAGAAAGACTGTATGAAGTGAGACATATTATCCGAGGTCAAAGTAGGTCGGGTAATCTTCACTAAGTTTATGTAAGAAAAATTATCGACTCAGTATACATGGTGCCAAAAGTAAAGACAAACATACGACTTCCTGTAGTTCCAACGAAGGTATAGGATCGATAACATTTGTCACGACACTACTCGTGACCCCATGTGTACAGAAAAAGTCGAGACCAAAAGAGTCACACATACGGGTCGTCACCCTAAAGACCCAACATACCGTTAAGATAAAGGTCAAAAAATTCCTTAGGGGTGTGACAAGTATCACTGGTAAGATCCAACGTAAGGGTGGTTGCCATATTCTCCCAAGGGAATGAGACGTCGGAGAGGTCGTAAATAACAAACATCTGAAAAACTATCGTCGGTAAGACTGGTCGCCCTCTACTAGGGAGTAACACCAATACTAAGCGTAAAGAGACTATTACTCACTACAACTCGTAAGAAAAGTACACAAACAATCGGTAAACATACAGAAGAAACCGCTTTTTAGAGAAGTTAAGAAACAGGGTAAAAAACTAACTCAGTAAATAAAAAGACCACACCTCGACGAACATATAAAAACTCTAATTAAGTAACAGTCAACGAAGTAAACGATAATAAAAGAGGGTAAGAATTCAGACAGAAAAGTGGAACGAGTATGAAAGGAAACAACACGTTTTCCAAAATTCAAATCAACCCGGACGAAACAAATTAAAACGAACATAAAGGTAATGAGACCCTCCACACAGTATCTCCTAGAATGACACTAAATACATTCCCTCCCAAAATTTATACAAGAGGAGATCCTTGAAATCTCAAAGATCAGGTCGCTGACTTAGAAATTAGGTAAACCTCAAATAAACACACACACCAGTATCTTTCACAAGATCAAAGGAAGAAAATGTAAACCATCTGGTCAAAAGGGTCGTGGTGAAACAATTTATCTAACAGAAAAGAGGTAACAAATAAAAACGTAAGAAACAGTTTCTATGTCACAGGTATCCACACACCTAAATGGAGACCCGAAAGATAAAACAAAGTAATTAGATATAAAGACAGAAACACGGTCATGGTATGACAGAACTACTGATCGAAACATCATATCAGACTTCAGTCCGTCTAACTAAGGAGGAGAAGGTAAGAAGAAAGAGTTCTAACGAAACCGATAAGCTCCAAAAGACATAAAGTTATGTGTAACACTTTAATAAACAAGAGTAAGATACTTTTTATGGTAACTATCGAACTATCCCTAACGTGACTTAGATATCTAACGAAACCCTTTATACGAGTAAAAGTGAGAACTAAGAAGTCTAGGTACTTGTACCCTATAAAGAGGTATATAAACAAAGTAGAAACTAAAGAAAGTAGTCACAAAATTGCAAAAGATATATGTCCAGAAAACAAAGAAATCCATCAAAATAAGGTTTCATAAAGTTAGAAAAGTAACGTTACCACTTTCCCTAACAATGAATTAAAGTGAAAAACAAAAGAGTAACAATCACATATCTTTATGGTCCCTAAAGACATATAATTAAAATATAAGACGTTGAAAAGATATAAACAACTAATCGAGATCATTAAAAGACCACCACAAGAAATCCCGAAAGACACACCTCCTAGTACAGTAGACATTTGTCACTCTCAAAATGAAGAAGAAAAGGTTAAACCTTTAACCTAAGGTAAATTAAAAAAATAAATGTTAGAAAATAGATAAATTTAAATTAAATAAAATGAAATGTTATAACATAACCAAAACGGTATGTAACTGAACTTAGGTGGTACTCACATGTACACAAGGGGTAGTACTTGGGGGCAGGGTGGAGGGAGGGTAGGGTGGTGAGACCCAGTAGGGTCACGTGGTCGGGGTTCGGGGGACATAGTATGTAGTGTGGACCTGACCGCTAAACAAAGTGTATACTACAAAATGTACAAATTTACGGTAAGAAGGTATAGTAGGGTGAGATCGGGAGACGGTGTCTCAGGTTTTCTAACAAGTTATGGAGTAACAGAGAAAACGACAGAGTGTATGTCCCAATAGTAATGGAAGAAAGATTTAAGGTATATATACGTAATCATAGACTCACTTGAGGCCCTCGACCACTACCTGTCCCTCCGGACCGCACGACGCTAAGTACCCCAACGTTTCTCAGCTTGTGTTGACTCGTTGACTTGACTTGACTTGACTATGACAAAACCACAAAAAGAAAGACCGAATGAAGTGAGACATATTATCTGACGTCAAAGTAGGTAGAGTAATTTTGACTAAGTTTACATAAGAAAATTACCGACTCATTGTAAGGTAACACAGGACTACCTGTAGATCCAACAAAGGTACAGGACCGATAATATTTGTGACGACGTTACTTGTAACCCCATACGCATAGGGAAAGTTAAGAACAAAGGAGTCACACATACGGGTCGTCACCCTAACAACCTAGTATACCGTCAAGATAAAGGTCAAAAAATTCCTTAGAGATGTGACAAGAGGTATCACCGACATGATCAAACGTAAGGGTGGTTCTCACAGTCTCCCAAGGGAAAAGAGGTGTGGGAGAGGTCGTAAATAACGAACATCTGAAAACCTATTGTCGGTAAGACTGACCGTACTTTACCATGGAGTAACACCAAAGTTAAACGTAAAGAGACTATTACTCACTAAAACTTGTAGGAAAGTACACAAACAATTGGTAGACATACAGAAGAAGCCTCTTTACAAACAAATCAAGAAACCGGGTAAAAAACTAACCCAACAAATAAAAGACCTTAACTCGATGTCCTCAACGAACATATAAAAACTCTAATTAAGAAACAGTCAACGAAGTAAACGATAATAAAAGAGGGTAAGACTTCCGACAGAAAAGTGGAACGAATAGTAAAGTAAACAACACGTCTTCGAAAATTAAAATTAATTCAGGGGGAAAAAAAAAATTTAAAGGTTATAAGACCCTCCACCCAGTATCTCCTAGGACGATACTAAATACAGTCTCTTACAAAACGGATACAAGAGGAGACCCTCAAAATATCAAAGACCAGAATGTAAATCTAGAAATTAAGTAAAACTCAAATAAAAACACATACCACAATCTTTCACAAGATCAAAGTAAGAAAATGTTCACCAACTGGTCAAAAGGGTTGTGGTGAACAATTTCTCTAACAGAAAGAGGTAATATATAAGAACGGAGGAAACAGTTTCTATTCCACAGGTATCCACACACCCAAATAGAGACCCGAAAAATAAAAAAAGGTAACTAGATATAAAGACAGAAACACGGTCATGGTATGAACTACTCACATCGAAACATCATCTCGGACTTCAGTCCGTCCAACTAAGGAGGTCAAGGTAAGAAGAAAGAGTTCTAACGAAACCGATAAACTCCAAAAAACATAAAGGTATGTTTAACACTTTACTAAACAAGATCGAGACACTTTTTACGGTAACCGTCGAACTATCCCTAACGTAACTTAGATATCTAACGAAACCCATCATATGAGTAAAAGTGATATAACTATGAAGACTTGGTACTTGTGCCATATAAAGAGGTAGATAATCACAGGAGGAACTAAAGAAAGTGGTCACAAAATATCAAAAGATATATATCCAGAAATCAAAGAAATCCATATAAAGATACATAAAATAAGAAAAGTAACGTTACCACTTACCTTAACAAAGGAATTACAGAGAAAGATACAAGAGTAATAATCACATATCCTTACGTTCCCTAAAGACGTACAACTAAATATAGGACGTTTAAATGATATCAGTAACGAATCGAGATCATTAAAAGACCACCTCAGAAACCCCAAAAGATACATCTCCTAGTACAGTAGACGTTTGTCACTCTCAAAATGAAGAAAAGGTTAGACCTAAGGAAAATAAAGAAAAAGACGAGACTAACGACACCGGTTTTGAAGGTTCTGATACAACTTCTCATCACCATTTTCACCCGTGGGAACGGAACAAGGACTGAAATCCCCTTTACGAAAGGTAAAAAGTGGTAACTCCTATTACAAACGACACCCAAACGGTATATATCGAAAATAATACAACTCCATACAAGGAAGATAAGGACGAAAGACCTCTCAAAAATAGTATTTACCTACAACTTAAAACAGTTTCCTAAAGAGACGTAGATAACTCTATTAGCATACCTAAAACAAAAAGTTAAACAATTACACCACATAATAACTAACTAAACCCCTATAACTTCTTAGGAACGTAGTGACCCTATTCCGGGTGAACCAGTACTACATACTAGAAAAATTACACAACAACCTAAGACTAATGATCTTAAAACAATTCCTAAAAACGTACATACAAGTAGTCACTATAACCGGACATCAACAGGAAAAAACACCGTATAAACGGTCCAAAACCATAATCCCACTACCACCGGAGTATCTTATTCAAACCTTCAAAGGGAAGGAGACGTTAAAAGACTTTCTCAAACTCATCCTATCCACAATCGATAAGAGATTGAAAAACCAACTTAAGTCGACACTTCGACAGACCTGGACCCGAAAACAAACGACCTTCTAAAGACTAATGTCAAAGTTAAAGGTACGAACACTACTCAGACAATTTTAAAAGATAAAGAAGGACCAAGTCAAAACCTTTCAACATGAAAAGATTCTTAAACAGGTAAAGAAGGTTCAACAGGTAAAAGAACCGTATATCAACGACTATCATCAGAGAATACTAGGAAACATAAAGACACAACAGACAACACTAGAGAGGCAAAAGTAAAGATTAAAATAACTAAACCGAAAAAGGGAAACAAAGAACTGCTCAGACCGATTACCAAACAGTCAAAATAAATAGGAGAGTTTCTTGGTCGAAAACCGAAACAACTAAAAACGATACCAGAGAAAACAAAGAAAACGTAAATAAATACGGGATTATAAATTCTAAAGAAAGGAAGATGATTGGGACCCCAAGTATTAAAGAAGGAAAAGTTCAACGAAATCTACATCCCAATCAAATAAATAAACTGAAAAAAGAACAAAGAACTCCATACGGACATAACGATACTTGGAAGGGGAATCGTGATGAAAATGTCACAGGGTGTCCAAACCCCAACAACACAAAAGTAAAAGTAAGTAAAGATACGTATAAAACTAAAGAAAAAACTAAAGAAGACACTAAACAACCAATAAGTCCTTGTACAACAAGTTATACAACCTTAAAAATTATCAAAAAGAGGACATTAACTCTAGATTAGAATGACGTAACACCAGTCTTTTCTACGAACCTTACTAAAGTTACAAAAACTTAAATGGTTCCGATCTAAATACCGGGTCCTACATTAGATAGGACCTCTTCCAAGGTACACGTGAACTCTTTTTCCACTTTAAGTAACAAACCCCCACTTTACAGGATATCTATAGTCAATCCAGATTGACCAGATAACATAGCAAATTTCAAACACAAAGGAACATTTAAAAGACAAATCAACTAGATAGGTATCCACACTCACCCCATAATTTCAGAGGGTGTTAATAACACAATAAAATTAAAGGGGAAAGTATGAACAATCGTAAACAGAATTGTATAACGTCACGAGGATACAACCCACGTATATATAACTATTAACAATATAGAAGAAGAACCTAACTAGGAAACTAGTAATACATCACACGAAAAATTTGAGAAAAGTGCCGGAAACAAAATTTCAGACAAAATAGACTATACTCATAACGATGAGGACGAAAGAAAACCAGAGATAAACGTACCTTTTAGAAAAAGGTCGGAAAGTGAAAGTCAGACATACACAGGGAACAAACCTCCACCAAGAGAACATCTGTTATATCCCCAGAACAAAAACATAGGTAAGCCGGTCAGAAACAGAAAACCAACCCCGTAAGTTGGGTAAATGTAAATTACATCAATAACTATTCATACTAGGACAATGGTAAATGAAATAACAAAACCCAAACTCAAATATGTGGGAAGACACAAAGGACAGATCTCTTCTAGGAAATCGTAAACAACCTGTCGACCAAACCACCACGACTTAAGAGAGTCGAAAACGAACAGACATTTCGAAAAATAAAGAGGAAGTATAAACTTCCTCTAGGAACGACCCACGTCATTAGACCCGACATCCAATAAAAGAAAAAAGTGAGATTCATACAAGACGGTAAGGGAGGACCGGACTTCTCAAAGATAACTTTCTAGTCGACAATGGGAATACCCTTAGGAGAACACACAAACAACAAAAAGGGAACGACGAAAATTATAAACAAGAAACACAAACTAGAAACAATTAAACTAATTATACACAGAACCCCACAAAACGGAACCCAAATAGGACAAACCCTGAGAAACCCAAAGAACCTTAACCCACTAATAAAGGAAGGGGCAAAATCCCTTCAAAAGTTGATAATAGAGGAGTTCATAAAAGAGTACCAGAAAGAAAAACAGAAGAAGAAGACCCTAAGGATACTAAGTTTACAACCCCGTAAACTGTAACAGGGTCTCCAGAGACTCTAACAGGACTAAAGAAAATTAAGCAAAAAGAAAAAAGAAGGGACAAAGTAAATAAAGATGGCAAGATAGAAGATGGAGTGAATAGGATGGAAGACGGAGACAATAAGATGACAACCAAGAGACGTCTCACAAAAACTAGAGTAAATAACGTTATAAGTAATATATAACTGAGAAAAAATAAAGAAGATCCAGGAACAATTTGAAAAGAACGTAGAAGAGTCAGGAACAGAGGTCCGATAAATAGACATTGAGGTTAAACAAAAGTTCTAAAACCTAGTAAAAGTGATAGTAATAAACCTTAAGAGATAGACCATCTAAAGGGATAAAGAAGGAGAAAACAAACCAAACCACCCGTAAATAGGACAAGGAAATGGACGATCTATAAGGAGACGGAGAAGTAGAACAAATATAACGACACAAACCCCACCGGAAAGACATAAGACCGTCAAACACCTCAAGAGAAATAACACCTCAAAGGAGGGACACCCACCCCAACATACCCACCGAACAGTTCCAAAGGACCAATCCCTTCGAACACAGTCATAAGACCACCCACCTTGACCTAAAGAAGAGAGACCTCACGTTACTTCACAGGTCATTACTCAATACTTTACAGTCACCCAAACGACACTGAAATCCGTCGGACATATAACTTCGAGTCCCGATACAAGGACACAACGACCTCTTAAACGCACCATACAGAACGAGACCTTGAACAACCTGGAACCCACTACGAACCAAAGTCACATCCGTACCTACTCAAACTACTCGAGGATAGCTGATTACAAGGGACCTCAGTCCTCAAGAGACCACAAGAGTCCTAAACATGAATTCCGAGGACGGAGACCAAAAGTCAGAATAAAAATATCATCGGAGTTCTGAAGAGGTAGATATGTCGTGGTAACTATATTGTAGATCCAATTTCTACTTTTCAAAGAGGTGTCACTCGCTGTGGGTCTCTCCAAGGGTCTCAATGTACCTCTTCTCTTCTCCCTCTTCCTTCAATCTCCATTGGGTTTACTCTACTGCACCTTAGTTTTCTCCTCTCTCGTTCGATCGGTCATCAGTGAAGGAATCCATGCGAGGTGTCAGACCTGACGAGTCTCTACAAGTGCCTCAATATGTCTCTTCTCTTCTCCCTCTTTCCTCTGTCTCCACCGGTCCTCCTGTTTTCCCCCTTAGTTTTCTTCTCTCGGTCTAGGTCGGTCGTTAGTCAAAGGATTCACAAGAGTGACAGACCTTGTGTGTGTCTCTAAGTGTCTCAACCCATTTCTTCTCTTCCTTCTCCCTCCTCTATCTCCGCTGGACCACCTCTTTTTCCTCTCAGGTTTCCCCCTCTTTCGTCAGTTCGGTCATTAGAGTGAGGGTTCATTTTTATTCATGACTTCTAACCCAGAAATTTCCATGTTTTAACTATTGTTTTTGGTTTTTCTTTTTTAATTTTTAGATCTCATCTCCAACCTAAAAGGTTTTATGTTATAATTTCTTTTTTTTCAGTGTGTTTAATAATATATATATATACTTCAAAAGAAATTTTTTATCCCAGAAAAAAACGTTCCATTATCATCCAATATTTTCATTTTTCCTCATTATCTTATAAATTTATGTATTTTTAATTTTTTAATTTCTTACTATTATAATTTTTATATAGATTCTGAAAGAGATCACAACAACACCTGTCATACTCCAGTAAAGTAAAAGTCTATCAAGGAACTAGACCGAATATGAAGAGTCCTAGAGATTCGGGGAAGGATACAAGTCAAGTCAAGTCATCGAGTCCGTACAGGCTGAGAAACGCTGGGGTACTTAGTGTCATGAGGTCCGGAGGGACAGGTAGTGGTTGAGGGCCTCAAGTGGGTGTGAGTACAGGTAGTTCAACCACTACGGTAGGTCGGTAGAGTAGGAGAAAACAGGGGAAGAGGAGGACGGGGGTTAGGGAGGGTCGTAGTGCCAGAAAAGGTTACTCAGTTGAGAAGCGTACTCCACCGGTTTCATAACCTCAAAGTCGAAATCGTAGTCAGGAAGGTTACTTGTGGGTCCTGACTAAAGGAAATCTTACCTAACCAACCTAGAGGAGCGTCAGGTTCACAACCCCAGGAAAATACCTGACCCTGGACCAGCAGGTCTCCACTACTATTCTTTCACTTTCTCTCTTTCTACGACCAAATACATCTTTTGGTTATTTCAGGAAATGTGTCCTGAACGCAGAGAGTACTTCCGTGGCCCACGGGAGACCTCCCCCACTTCCGTGTCTCATGGAAGAGATCTCTCAGAATCTTCGGGTCCGTCCTTTCACTCGTTCTACCCAGAGACGTGAGGTCCCTTAGTCGACTTCTCTCTCTCTCTTTCTTTCTTTTTGTCCCCCTGGGTTGAGACTACCTCGTTTCCACGAAATTACTAAAAAGACACTCATATATATCCGACATCATGTTCTTCAAAGAAAACAGTTACCATTTCTAGTCTTTTGGATTACATATCATTGGCACTGGTCCCCTTGTTCCCTACTACTACCAGTGATCCAGTCCTCTGTTAGATATCGAGTTCTTTTCCCTAGCTCTGACTCGTCAAAATAGTATTTCACTTAAAAATGATTTCTTCTAAGTTCGGACAGAGTGTGTCACTGGGGTCAAGGACCCTCGTCACACGACAAGGCGAATTTTTCTTTGTTTCCTGAACACTCTTTGTCGTACATCCTTAGGAGGACAATTTGTAAGGGACTGTAGGTTCCCTGAGCATTCTCAGAAGAGGTTGCGGTGTCAAGTTTTCGTAGTTAAGATTTGATCTAGAGATCAGAAAGGGTAAGATAACGAAAGGAGACAAAGAAACGTAACTAACGACTCCTGTCGAAAGAATAGAGAGACGGTAAGACATAAATTGTCCCATATAGAAAGGAAAAGAGGAAACGGAAAACGAAGAGAAGAAAAGAGTCGATAAACATTCCGGAGGAGTCTGTTGGTAAAACGGAAAAAACGTAAAGAAAAAGAACTCCTACCAGAACTAGTGATGGAGGACATGTTACAGTATTTGGAGATAGGTATCAAGAAGTCCGTGAGACAGATAGTCTAGATGAGGGAACTTAGATAAACAGTGAAGGTGACATATTAGTATGCCCTAATCTAAATCAAGTATGGAGTCACCAGATCACCAAAAGGGATGAAAGAAGTTAAATTCACACTTATACCGTTATTCAACAAGTCATTTATAAATGTCAACAATACAGAAGGAGAACCTAACTAGGGAACTAGTAATATATCACAGGAAGAAATAGAGAACATCATAAGAATAAAATTCCAGACAAAGTAGACTATACTCGTAACGACGAGGTCGAAAGAAAACGAAAGATAAACGTATATTATAGAAAAAGGTAGGAGAGTGAAATTCATATATTCACACAAATCCTGACTTCACCCAAAGAACATCTGGCGTATATATACCCAGAACGAAAACATAGGTAGGTCGGTCAGACACAGAAAACCAATCTCATAAATTAGGGAAATGTAAATTTCATTAATAGTTCCATGTTTACCATAAAAAGTACCGTGATGTTGTTATTAAAGTGTTAAACACACCTTTATGTTTTCTGGAACTTGTCGGTTTCGTTAGAACTCCTTCTTCTCCTCCTTGAGCTCCTTAGTCAGACGGACTGAAGTCTGATATGATGTTTCGATGTCAGTAGTTCTGTAACACCATGGTTGTGTTTCTGTCTTTATTGTTAGTTCCCTTGTTTTATCTTTCGGGTCTCTATTTAGGTACGTGGATACCTGTGGAATAGAAACTGTTTCCTCCGTTCTTATATATTACCTTTTTTCTGTTAGATAAATTGTTCACCACGACCCTTTTGATCGGTGAACATTTTCTTACTTTGATCTTGGGAAAGATTGTCGTATGTGTTTTTATTTGAGTTTTACCTAATTTCTGGATTTACACTCTGGTCTTTGAGGATCTCCTTTTGTATCCGTTTTATGAGAGACTGTAGTTAGTGTCGTCCTACGAGATACTGGGTGTAGGGTCTCATTACCTTTATTTTCTTTTTTATTTGTTTACCACGGTCCCAGGTCGGGGTCACCTAGGTCCCATTAAGCTTCGCCCCTACCTCAGTCGTTAATACTTTCTTAATAAATTAATCTCTATACCTCTCTCTAATCTTTTCTTATTATCATCCTTTTAATCACCTCTTTTCTACGACTTATTGAACCAAATACGCCTTTTGGTTATTTTGGGACTCTGTTCCCCAAACGTGATGGATGTATCCGGTGTCCACAGAAGGGTCAGAGGGTCTCCTCGTCTCTGTGTTTCACGGAGGGCCAAGTCTAGAATCTTCGGGTCCGTTTTAATCATCCGAGTCGCTCGGAGGCGTGAGGTCTACCCTTAAGTCGGTCTTTTCTTCTCTTGTTCTTTTCTACTGTGCCCCCTTTGGTCAGAAAGGTCCTTGACCAGACAAAGAAATAAAAGGTCCCAGTGAAAATATGAAATTCAGTATGTATCTCTATTTACCTTTTATGTTTCAGTGTGCCCCAGTCGTCAGGACTGGGAATAACTTTGGTGCGAAAGAAAGATGTAAGGAAGACTATATGTGTCAAGAGTCCACTAAATGTAGTAGAAGACCGGTTCTCCGGACGATTGTAAATTACTGGGAAAGACTACTACTAATCAGTTGGTCTTTTGAATAAAAGAGGTTTCCACTAAAAAGAATTCAGTCTGTGGTGGGAGGTTTCCGTCGTCTATTTCAACGTAAGGATGTCCCGTTTCCACGTGACCCGATATTAGTTCTTAAATGAATCGGATTCCAGATTGTACTAATTATAGTTCCAATTATGAATAAAGAGGATATACGATCAATATAGTTAATCACACATATTCCCCGTTGTCTATACCTCTGAATCGTCGTTTATAGCCGAGTTGTTACTTTGGGAGGTGGCCATATAAAAGATTGATTGGGTGATTATGCTATGATTATTAAAAGATTGAAGAGTCTTCTTAGACATAAATCTTTCAAATACCGTAGAGCACGGAGAGTGCCAACCCTCCGACACTTGTTAGTGTACACCGACCTATTTGGACAGTCCGTCCGATCTCTCGGTAGTCTCCTCAAAAACCTGACTTTGTGAGAACAATACGGGTCCTCTAAATAATTGACCTCGAGATTCAATCGAGGAACAGTCTCTCTCCACCACCCCCTATCGGGGGGCATTACAGTCTGCACATCCACTTTCGTATTACGTCGTAACATCCGTCTGAGACCAAACCCCCCATCTACGAGTTCTTACAGGGCCCCCTGGGGACTCCGGACTAGGGCGGAAACGCATACAGTCCGGAGGAAGGAGTACTGGAAACGGTGTCCGCCCTAAGGAGTGCGACCGAGGGTCGTTTTACCCTGGATTAATTTGAATTTTCGAAGACATGTTACTTCCTTTGATAATCGTTCCACTTTTCTGTCGGAAGTCTTACCCTCTTTTATTATTGCTTGTTTCATAGACTGTTTCTTAATTAGAGTTCTTATATTTTCGTCGAGTACGTCGAGTTATGGTCTTTTTATTCGTTGGGTTAGTTTTTTACCCGGTTTCTTGATTTGTCTGTCAAGAGGTTTATTCTTTTTGTCAACCGATTGTTTGTGTACTTTTCTACGAGTTGTAGTGAGTAATAGTCTCTTTACGTTTAGTTTTAGTGTTACTCCGGGGTAGGGTACGGTCAGTCTTACCGATGATAGTTTTACAGATGTTTATTATTTACGACCTCTCCCACACCTCTTTTCCCTTGAGAATGTGACAATCACCCTTACGTTTAATCATGTCGGTGATACCTCTTGTCACACCTCTAAGGAAATTTTTGACCTTTATCTTAATGGTATGTTGGGTCGTTAGGGTGACGACCCGTATGTGTGGTTCCATTGGTCTTAACTTTCTCTGTGCACATGGTGTTACAAGTAACGTCGTGACAAATATTATCGGTCCTGTACCTTCGTTGGATCTACAGGTAGTCGTCTGTTTACCTATTCTTTCGACACCATGTATATGTGTCACCTTATAATAAGTCGGTAATTTTTCTTACGTAAACTTAGTCAAGATCACTCCACCTACTTTGCTCGGATAATATGTCTCACTTCATTCAGTCTTTCTTTTTGTGGTTATGTCATATTATTATGTATATATACTTTAAATCTTTCTACCATTACTACTGGGATACATACTCTGTCGTTTTCTCTGTGTCTATATTTTTTGTCTCAAAACCTAAGACACCCTCTTCCGTTCCCACCCTACTAAACTCTTTTATCGTAACTTTGTATATATAATGGTATACACTTTATCTAGTGGTCGGGTCCAAGCTACGTACTCTGTCCGGCGAGTCCCAGTCACGTGACCCTACTGGGACTCCCTACCCTATGTCTCCCTCCACCCTCCTCCCAAGTCCTACTCCGGTGTACATGTGGGTACCGACTAAGTACAGTTACATACTGTTTTTGGTGACGACGATGATGACGACGATTCAGTGAAGTCAGTACAGGCTGACACACGCTGGGGTATCTGACGTTGGGTGGTCCGAGGGGGCAGGGACCCTAAGAGGTCCGTTCTTGTGACCTCACCCAACGGTAAAGGAAGAGGTTACGTACTTTCACTTTTCAGTTTCCCTTCAACGAGTCAGCACAGGCTGAGAATCGCTGGGGTACCTGCCGTCCGATGGTCCGAGGAGGTAGGTACCCTAAAAGGTCCGTTCTCATGACCTCACCCCACGGTAACAGTTACATACCGTTTTTGGTGATATTATAACATTAATCGGAGGTTAATTTTACTTATTTAATCAAAAAAAATTCACATCTCCAATCTGAGAAGTTTTATGTTTTAATTTTTATGTTTTGTTTTAGTTGGTGTTTTTAATATTTTTTATATAGATAGTTTAAACGAAATTTTTAATCCCAGAAAAAAGGGTTCCATTATCATCCAATATTGTTACTTTTAATTTCCTCATTATTTCTTGAATTTTTAATTTTTCAACTATTATCATTTTCATATAGATCCTTGAAGAGACCTCGACAACACCCGTCACACCCAAGTCAAGTCAAAGTTTATCAAGGAACAAGGTCAAACATGAAGAGTTCCAGACATCCGGGGAAGGTATCGAATCAGTTACGATTGATGTCCCAAAATTAGACAACGTGGACAGTGAGGGTCTCGTCAAGGGAGAAGAAACAAATAAAACCGAAGAAGACAAACGTTCAGAGAAGTCACAGATTAAAGGTGCGACTGTGTTCCCCCGCTTCCACCAGTGAATAAATCCGAGTGAACAAGTCAACACCCTCCTTCCTTGTGACATTTGTTTATAACAACCACACACCCCCCCCCTCACGAGTGTCATATACCTGGTGTGACCCAAACGGGGTCGAGTGCCACCACACACGAAAGGCCCAGATGTGATGAGTCCGAGGTCGAAAGGGACGTCCCCATGACAGGTTTCACCCGGGACCCAAAGTACGTGAAGGGTCTATATTCGACGAGTCCAAGTTCAAGAACCCATGAGGCGTTTACGTGTCTAACCAACCCGTGCACAAGACACAGGAAGGGTCCAGGCTCGTGGAGTCTGTTGGTCCACGAACCTCTCGGGTGACAGGCTCCACCTGATACGTAGAATTAGTGGAGGTGCCAGGTCCGGCGAATCAAAGGGTCCACACGACGCTCTCGTGGTAGAGTCCACACAACACACAGAGGAGACCTCTGGACTAGAGTCCGACACTGGTAGGACCGTCTACAGTTGGTAGGTCCTAGGGTCCTTCTACACCAATCGTTGACCTTCGGACGAGTGTCAAACCACCTCCTACGAGCAGAGACCCCGGTTCTAACGGGGAACGGAAGACCGAGACCGACAGTGTATAGACGGAGAGACGGAGGTCGTCACCCTGTCCCGTCGCCCCTCTTCCCGGACATCCGTCGGCGGATCGAGAAGAAACCATAAGATAGTTAGGAAACAAGAGGAAAGTTTATCTTACCCGACGGAAAGACCTACGGACCACAGGAGGCAGTCGTAAGTCTTTAACAATACACCTTCAACGAGTCGTAAGTCTACTAGAAAACTACTTAAACACCCCGTCTTTCACCAGAGTGGTAGGATATGGAGACGGAAGAACCCTGGTGTGGGGATCCAGAAGAAAGACATAGGTAAGTCGGTCAGACACAGAAAACCAACCTCGTAAATTAGGTAAATGTAAATTTCACTAATAACTATATATACAAGGATAACGGTAAAAGAATTAACAAACCCCAACTAAAACATCTAGAAAAAATAAGACAATATAAAGAACTGATATATTCAAACAAATTGTAAACAACTTTTCAACCAAACCACCATGACTTAAGAGAATGAAAAACGAACAGACTTTTCGAAAACTAAAGAGGTAGTTAAAACTTCCTCTAGAACGGTCCATGTCATTAGAACCAACATTTTAAAAGGGAAAGTCACGAAATTTATATAGGACGGTAAGAGAAGACCGGACGTCTCAAAGACAGTTTTCTAGTCGACAATTGGTATACCCCAAAGGGAACATACAATGAACAACGAAAAGGGAACGACGAAAATTATAAGAAAGAAGGACAAATTAGAAACAATCAAACTAGTCCTACACGGAACCGTACAAAGAGGAACCCAAATAGGGTATACCCTGAGAGATGTGGAGAACCTGAACTAATAAAGGAAAAGGTACAACCCCTTTAAAAGTTGATATTAGAGAAGTTATTAAAAGAGTATGGGAAAGAAAAAGAGAGAAGAAGACCCTGGGGATATTAAACTAATAACCACGTAAATTATAACAGGGTTCCCAGAGACTCTGATAGGAACCAAGAAAAGTAAGAAAAATGAAATAAAACGAGAAGTCGTCAACAAAGGTTGTAAAATGGAAGGTTGAGTGACTAGGCAAGACGAAGTCTATAAGACGATAACTAAGGAAGATCTCATCAAAATTAAAGTCATTAACCCAACAAACAAATACAAATAAGCAATTAAGAAGAATCAGAAACAATTAACTAAGAACGTAAAAGAGGTAAGACAAAAGTTCCAAAAACTAGTAGAAATGATAGTAATAGGACTTAAGAAAAAGTCCATCAAACGGATAAAGGAGAAGTAAATAAACCTGAAGACACAAAGACGAAACAAGGAAATAAACACGTCGTAAAGAGGTGGAAAAGTAGTACAAAAAAATGCGAATAACACAAACTCCAGAGGAAAAAGGTCCGAAGTTTCAGCTCAACAAAGAAGGAAAGCCAAAGACGGGAGGATTCAACCCAGGTCATGAAACACATTGGAAACGTAACCCACTCTAAACACGACTCCAAAAAAAAAAGAAGACTACACGTCCCAACTCACTCCACATTAGGACAGACGACTACTAACCCAAACATAAAAACAGAATAAACAACAAACCTATTCCACAGGATGTGACTCACACTGACTATCAATCCACTACGATTCAGAAGATAAGTTCACCAAAGGAAACATATTCCAGAGTGATAAACTATGAGGGATCCCAATCCTCAAGAGACCAACGGATCCCAGAACCTCAGTCGCAAGGATGAGGTTTCCGAGTCCCGACCTAGAGACCGGTCCTTGTCTCTATGGTGTCCACGAAACAATACTGTAATTCAATCTAATTTTGTTTATATTTTTTTTTTGTCTCTTTGGTTTCTACTTGGAGTCTACGTACCGACAAATGTTACAGTCCGTTTACTATTAATTTTATTAACTTATATGTGTATATAAGGGTATATAACCCTATATATGTATACGTGGGTATTCGTTTTAGTTTTGTCAGGTTGTTTTTCTTTGATGTTAGATAACTGGACCGTTTGTTTCCTTTGGTTTTTAATATAGATGGTCAATTCTTGTTTTGATTGATTTCGTGTTTGACCTTTTGTTTTGATTTCGTTTCACGGTTCACCCCTAATTTCGTTACTTTTATTTTGCTTGTTTTACAACTCTCCTTTTCTTTCTTTCTTTTCTTTCTTGTTATCTATTCGTTTCAATTTATCTCCATCTACTTCTTCTAAGTATATTTCTACTTGACTTCCACTTTTCTTGTGACCTTTCTTTTTGATGTCTTATTTACATATCTTTTTTATATTATCAAAAAAATTAATTTTGACATTTTTTCTCTTTTCTTAAATTTTTACCTTTTTCTTTCTTTTTCCTCCCCCCTCCCTTATGAGGTATCTTGATGTTTTCGGGTTGTATCTCTGTTTCCAAATATTGTCGTTATTTTTTACACTGTCCTTTTTTTTATTTTTTCGAGTCTTCTCACTAATTTAAAGTATCACGGTTATTTTAGCTGTTGATGTCGTCTCAACCCCCTTTTCCTTTCTTTTTCTTTTTTTAGGTCTTCTTAGATGTCTCGTTCAGTTTTGTATTTTTATTATGTACAAAAAGAACTCAGTGAATATAGTCAGGAAAGGGAGCGACCTTCAGTGTCAGGTGGAGTGGAGGGATCCTACGGGAGGTTTTGACACGACTAGAGACCTAGACTAAACCCCCGTCGAGTCTCAGATTAGACCAGGATGAGGATACACAAGAACGGAGCTTACAAGTGTCGTAGTCTTGATCACACGAAAGAAAACACCCTCGAGAGTTACAGGAAAATATATAAGTCATCTGTGTCTCAGACGGATCAACTAGTACACCTAAATTAGACGTCGAACATGTCGACCATCTTTCCAAAACTCAGAAGAAGGAATCGGTGCGACGGGGGACCCAAAGGTAACACCAAAATAAAGGTGGAGACGTACACCTAGTAGGTGACCCCAAACGAGGACTCCGACGGGACCTCCTGAACCCAAACGGGGACACTCCCGGTCTACACCTCCACGTCAGTGAACCCAGTGTCCCGAAGACCGTCGTGGTCCATGAGTCCCTTCGACCGTCGATCCCGTCGCCCTTTATATCACGAGATCTTCCCATACCGTTGGTCATAACCGGTTATACGCGCTCATAAGAAGGGACATCTTGGGGGCGAAGGACTGTCTCTTCAGACCGTCCGGTGTCAGATGTCCCAGCGTTTTTAGTCTGTGATGGCTTCGTTGGGACACACGTTCTGAAAAAAACGGACACCGTCAAGACAGGGTCACTCTCAACTCGTACTTCCACCACGTGTAAGAACCGAACACCCATGGGACCGTCGTGGTTCACACGTTACTGTGCCTGACGGACACGACGTCCTCAACACCGGGATAGTCTCTGAAAAAAGGTCGGAGAACATCGACCGTTAGTCCTCCGGAGAAACCGGTCAGAAAGAGGTATCGAGACGAGAAAGTCCGTGACTGTCTCGAGGGAACGGACCCCAGGAAGAGACAACAAACCCTGTAGTCCGTGTATGTCCCTGGGTGACCGACTACAGGATGGGACATTAAGCCACTCAGTCCACGAACTACCCGGTCGGAGAGATAACAAGTCGACGACTACGACAACCCATCCCTCTCTCTCCGATGCTTTTACCGAGGTGGGTGATACTAACTGAGTCTTCATAGGGGACCGAAGGTACCACGGGACGCAAGGAGGTGTCCGTAAAGGGGGGGGGTGGGGGGGCTAGAGGGAGTGTAGGGTGTCAGTTGTCGTCGTGAGTGGGACCCTAACGAGATGTTAGGGATATGAGGTCGGCGGTCGATAACGTGGAAGGTCTCCTGGACGTAGGGAGAGACGACACATATACCGACACCGTTCCTGACAGACTGAGAGTAAGGTAAATCCGACGGTGTCTTGTCGAGAAAGTGAGAGTCTGAATTTACAAAGAGGAGACTACGTCTGTTAACGAGGTTACACCCCTGACCTGTGACTCCCGTCCAGGTCAGGATGATTGTGAGGACAAAAGGGGACCAAGGAAGTAGGATGGCTCAAAACAGTAAGGTATATAAGAAAAGGCGACCAGTCCATGAGGACAGTCGAGAGTCGACGATAAGACGTTCGTGAAGATACGGACTTCCACATAAGGATTATACGGACACTACTGTCTATATGAGGAACGGGTGGATGGGGAGACGGTGGAACAAGTAGAGTCGAAAAACTAATCTTTATTCTGACGATTCTTGTAAGTACACGTGTGGAAACCCATTTGTATATACAAAAAGTAAGAATAACCATATTTGCATCCTCACCCTAATGACCCAGTATACCATTGGGTTACAAATTGAAAGATTCGTTGAAGGTTTCACGAAAGGTGGCCCCGACAGGGTAAAACATAAGGGTATCCGTCACGTACTTTCAAGTGTAAAAAAGCGTAGGAGAACTGTGAACAAGAACAGACAAGAGAGTATCTCGGTAGAAATACCACACGGGACACACAAATCAACGATAGACATATAGAAATAAATCACTTAAAGGACAAGTTTAGAAAACAGGTAAAAAACGTAACTACGGAAAGTAATATAAAAAAGTCTATGAATATAAAAAGTATGATGTTACAATCAATATAAAAAATAAAATTAAAAGTTAACAGACAGGATGATATATCTTTTAATTGATTCAAAATATATAGTAGACATATAGAACGTTCTAACGAATGTACTTAAGAATCAAAATCAATAAGACAACAACGAAATCTAAAGTAACCTATAAGATGTGTCTGTAGCGACTGTTTATTTTTGTCAAATTAAGAAGAAAAGGTTTGACCTATTGAAGGGATAGTAAAAGATTATACTGAAGTACCTCTCTTTAAGTTATATTACTCTCACCTGTAGAAAAACAACTAAGACTAGAATCTGCATTTCGTTGAGTCAGAAGAAGGTGCTTCACACTACAGTCAATCTGCCAAATAATGGAAGTAGTCCAACTCCTACAAAAGAGAAAGATCAAACGATTCTCAAAAAAAAAAAATGTCTTACACGAGTCAGCGAGTAAACACAAGTCGAGAAACGCTGGGGTACCTCACATTCGGGTTGTCCGAGGAGACCGGAACCCCTAAGAGGTCCGTTCTTATGACCTCACCCAACGGTACGGGAGGAGGTCCACAGAAGGTTTGGGTCCTTATCTATAATCTTAAATAGTTTAATAAAAAATCGTAAATAGCTCTACTGGGATGACACAAAGTAAAAATCAAGAAATCATTCAACTTAATGTAACTACCTAAAAGTTTACAAATTGGTTACGACGTAGGAATCCCTCTGTTTTTATTTATCTAATACGACACAGTATGAAACATATATAGCCACATCAGACACGAAGTAAGACTTGTGAAAGATAACGATGGAGAAGTTCACGTGTCAAAAGAGGACGACGGGATTATGTAGTAAATAAGATAGGTGAAACAGTAGACTGTGATATCAAAAGTATAGATATTCCATTTTAAGCCAGATAAAGTACTAAAGGTACAGAGATTAATTAAAATGTTCTATGTTTTGTGTCAATAAGGTTAATAAAGTTACAGAGACAGACTTTAAAAATTTTAGATACGGTGAAGACCCAGTCAAACTAAAGAGTTCCCTCAAAATTATACTACAAGGAATGGGATCACTCTAATCTATAGAAAAATTACACCAATCCCAGATCAAGGTATAGAAAGATCACTTGACCGACGAGTACAGAAAATTTGTAGAGAATTATTTCACTTACCGGTCACGATGTAGAAAGAATATTTGACAACCGAGTTCAGGAAAAGTGTACAAAGATAGTACAAAATCCGAGAGACAAGATATTTAAAATTCTCAGTAGAAAACCCAAACAAATACCACACGAAACAAGATGGAGCATTTTAAAATTCGTCACACTACGTAGGACCCACTTTTTCGTTGGTCACCTGTCGTCCTTCACTCGTGAAGTGTCCTTTGGGTCCTTCAGGGTGATTCCTTTGTTTGACACAGGGGTTCCTGTGTGGAGTCCGACCGACTGACACGAACAGTTAATCCTTGTGTTCTAGACGCCACTTCGTGTGTTAAGTAAGGGGAAAGGAGGTCTCGGTTGGTGGAGTTACTCTCTGGAACCCTTACTCCATCTGTCCTGTACTAATGAATCACAAAGGAGGTTCTTCGACCTTCGAACACCTTCGATAAGTACCTTTACTTAAGGTGGTACCAGAGCTGGTACTCTATTCGAGGTTACCTCCACGGTCGTCCTTTTGTTCTACTCTTTTCTCTGAACACTCCGGTGTACAACTCTTATGGAAACGTGTACTCCGAGTGTGTGGAGACTCGTTCGAGGTGGGGAAGGACCCTCATGATTAGTCAGTGTCCACCAGTAAAGGAAGAATCCTAGTGGGTCGTGTTGGACTTGGTACGTAAATAGACGGAGTAGGGGTAGTTTGACAATTTTTCGTTCGGAGTCATCATGTGGTTCACTCCACTGGTACTCAGGATCTGAACTTTGTTCTGTTGAGGTTCACCTCGTTCCCGTTCACATAAGTCACGTCAGAGTGACGCACTTCCGTACCCAAAGTCTGACCTTTGATCTTTTGACTCCTGTCGGTGCATTTGTGACTCTTTTCCTCCACCCTACCCTTTCCAAAGACATCCACCGGGTCTTAATTTACTAGAAGTTAAACGAAATTCTTGTGGAACATCCTCCTTTCAACTTACTAAGTGTAAAGGTGTTTTTGAAGTTGTGTCCGATTAGTAGTATCTCCCTAAAATCCGTTCTATAATTTTTGATCTATTACCACTTTCCACTCTCTCTTGACTTACTTTCGGACTTATCACACCGACACTCCGTTTCAAACCTCCTCTGTGTGAGAGGGACGGTACACTGGGTAGTCTCAACTGAATCTCTCTACTCCTACCGTCCACTCAAACCTCCCGAGAATTCCCCGTAATTTTTACGGAATAAAGAGGGTGGTTCAGTAGACTTAACGAGGGGTAGTACGGGATCTCCACAGTACTACCCAGAAACACTACAGTTCCGAGTAGTTCCCGGTGATAACCGACCTCTACACTGAACGACTGGTGTATTTCGTATTCCCACACCGTGGGACCCCTCCCCATATACAACCCCACGAGTCCCCGAGACGTCGTATGGTGGACCTCACAAGTTTTACTGATTCAACTGACCCTTCGGTGTTCCGAGATCTAGTCAATGTCTTGTCGGTTGAGGTGTATGGGTCCTGTTTTTCTACTTCTGAAGGATAGTTGACTCCAGGTTTTCTTCACAGTTCCACTTGATTTGGGTGGGTTCGAGGAGAACGGGTAACTAGGGTAGGGTATTCTGGGGGAGAAGATAGGAACGGACCGTGTATGGGGAAGAGACGGGTGTAGGGAAGAGGACTTCGACAGCAAGGTTAGGTAGAAGTGGGAGAAGGGGTTTGGTTACTGTAAGACACGAGGAAGAGAACAAAAGACGTCCACCGGTCCCGTTGGTGCTCCCACTTATTCGTGTAAGTTCGTTTTGACTATTTCCTACTAATAGTTATTTATGGTGGAGTTTCAGTGACTCCTTTTAGTGTCCAAGTTTCGAGACATCGGTCTACAAGGTTCCACTTACTTCTCGACTTAGTCTTACTTGACGTCCCCCAGGGTCCCTAGCACCTCTGGGGGACGGTAAGGTCCATCTGGTCACCCGTTGGTCACTGAAGTCTCGTACCAATCTCTGGAGTCTTTAGAAACCCCCAGAGTGGCGACTCTTTACCGGTTGTCATGTCTACAACTTAGAATATGGTTCTCGTATGTAATTATGACTTTTCTTTTATTTTAGTTGGACTACACTAAAGTGACCCTACTGGTAATATAGATGATGACACCCGTTTTTAGGGTATCTTCTTTCCCTCATCGGTAGTATCAGTTGTTTTCTAACGTCATGAACCTACGTTAGAGTTTTTGCTGCCTTACTAGAGACGAACAAAGGTTCCGTTTGGTAAGTTATAGTGCCATTAGGTTCAGATACGGGACTGGTCATTGTGACTTCTTTGACTTCAACTTGTCAAGATACTTCTGGATGTTCTGGAATATCTTGATTGTGGGTTTTTTCTACAGGAAAAGTAATATCCTCTGACCTTACGTTTTCATCCTTCAGTTCTTTATGGACCTCATTGTCCATTTAAACCGGAACCTCATGTCTTACTTCGTCCCGATTCCGATTATCTCAAGACGGTTCTCTTACGTGACCAGTATCGTTTGTGGGAGAAGGTTGTTGTGTTCTCTTCTGAGATGTATGTGTACCTGTAGTGGTCTACCAGCTGTGGTTTTAGTCTAACTAATATAAGAAACGTCGGTTTCTACCTCTTCGAGATGTGTCAGGCGTTTTCGTTCTGGCCCTCGACTGACACCGAGTCTAGTACTTGAGGAATAACGGTATAAGTCTGACTTTAACTTCTTTCACCTCTTTTGGTGATCTGGTAAGTCCATACTGGATTTAGTTTAGTGAATACTGATATGTCACCTTCACTCTTTATCTAAATTCCCTGATCTATACTATCTATTTCACGGACTACTTGATACCTGCCTCCAAGCACTGTAACATGTCCTCTGTCCCTAGTTCTGGTACGGGTTCTTGTCGTTCCTCTCTATTCTTTCGGAAGGAGTCGTTAGTCTTGTTTCTTTATGTCCTTTTATTATCTTACCCTTTCTGATCTCTAGAGAAGTTCTTTTAAACTCTATGGTTCCCTGATAAAGTACGTTTCTACCCGTGTTATTTCCCCTCTTTGCCATACCTGGATTCTCTCTTCGTCTTCTCTAATTCTTCTCCACCGTTCTTATGTGTCTTGATATGTTTTTTTCTAGAAGTACTGGGTCTATTGGTGCTACTACACTAGTGAGTGGATCTCGGTCTGTAGGGTCTTACACTTCAGTTCACCCGGAATCCTTCGTAGTGATGCTTGTTTCGATCCCCTCCACTACCTTAAGGTCAATTCGATAAAGTTTAGTACTTTCTACGACGACACTTTCACGACGTGAGTTATACGGTCGTTTACACCTTTTGAGTCGTCACCGGTGTCCTGACCTTTACCAGTCAAAAGTAGGGTTAGGGTTTCTTTCCGTTACGGTTTCTTACGAGTTTGCTGACGTGTTAATGTGAGCAGAGTGTGTGATCATTTCATTACGAGTTTTAAGAGGTTCGGTCTGAAGTTGTCATGCACTTGGCACTTGAAGGTCTACAAGTTCGACGAAAATCTTTTCCGTCTCCTTGGTCTCTAGTTTAACGGTTGTAGGTTACCTAGTGACTTTTTCAAGGTCTTTTTGTAGATCACCCACTTCAGCGAGTCAGCACAGGCTGAGAAACGCTGGGGTACCTGACATCAGATGGTCCGAGGAGACAGGTACCCTAAAAGGTCCGTTATCAGGACCTCACCCAACGGTAAAGGAAGAGGTCCCTTAGAAGGGTTGGGTCCCGAACTTGGGTCCAGAGGGCGTAATATCTGTCTACGAAATTATAGACTCGGTGGTCCCTTCGGTTAGATGAAGACGAAATAACTGATGCGGTTTCGGAAACTGACACACCTAGTGTTCTTTGACCTTTTAAGACTCTCTCTACCCTTATGGTCTGGTAGACTGGACGGGGGACTCTTTAAATATACGTCCGATCCTTCGTTGTCAATCTTGACCAGTACCTTGTTGTCTGTCCAACCAAGGTTTAACCCTTTCCTCATGTAGTTCCGACATATAACTTTGGGACAAATAAATTGAATATACGTCTCATGCAGTACTCTTTGCGACCCGACCTACTTCGTGTTTCTAACGGTCCTCTTTATAGTTATTGGAGTCTATGCGTCTACTGTGGTGGGATACCTTCTTTCACTTCTTGATTTCTCGGAGAACTACTTTCACTTTCTCCTCTCACTTTTTCAACCGAATTTCGAGTTGTAAGTCTTTCGATTCTAGTACCGTAGACCAGGTTAGTGAAGTACCGTTTATCTACCCCTTTGTCCCCTTTGTCACTGTCTGATTAAACCCCCGAGGTTTTAGTGACGTCTCTCACTAACATCGGTACTTTAATTTTCTGCGAACGAGGAACCTTCTTTTCAATACTGGTTGGATCTATCGTATAATTTTTGGTCTCTGTAACGACTGTTTCCAGACAGATCAGTTTCGATACCAAAAAGGTCACCAGTACATACCTACACTCTCAACATCATATTTCTTTCGACTCGTACCTTCTTACCTACGAAACCTTGACACCACAACCACTTTTGAGAACTCTCAGGGAACCTGACGTTCCTCTAATTTGGTCAGTCAGGACTTCCTTTAGTCAGGACTGATAAGTGACTTTCCTGATAACGACTTTAACTTTGTGGTCATGAAACTGGTGGACTACGCTTCTTGACTGAGTATCCTTTTCTGGGATTACGACCCTTTCTGACTTCCGTCCTCCTCTTCCTCTGCTGTCTCCTACTCTACAATCTATCGTGGTGCCTGAGTTACCTCTACTCAAACTCATTCGAGACCCTCAACCACTACCTGTCCCTTCGGACCACACGACGTCAGGTACCCTAGTGTTTCTCATTCTGTATTGACTCAGTGACTTGACTTCACTTTTGTCATAGAAAAAGTTGCACATTTCTTATGTAGACCTAAAATATTTAATGTAAGTATTCGTAAGAAGATAAAGAGGTACTCTCCCGTCGTATTCGTGTTATTTATAAATGACTATGGGCGTATTTGAGACCTCTCAGGGAACCTGACGTTCCTCGAATTTGGTCAGTTAGGATTTCCTTTAGTCGTGACTTATAAGTAACTTTCCTGACTACGACTTCGACCTTGAGGTTATGAAACCGGTGGACTACGTTTCTTGACTGAGTAAACTTTTCTGGGACTACTACCCTTTCCGTCCTCCTCTTCCCCTACTGTCTCCTACTCTACCAACCTACCGTAGTGACTGAGTTACCTGTACTCAAACTCGTTCGAGACGCCCAACCACTACCTGTCCCTTCGGACCACACGACGTCAGGTACCCCAACGTTTCTCAACCTGTGTTGACTCGTTGACTTGACTTGAAAAACATTACTCGTACTTAATTAGAAATTATTTCCACATATCATATAAATACACACACACACTCACTGAATCAATACAAACTAAGAAACACTGGGGGTACCTGAGATACAGTGAAGAGGTCCCCTAGTAGGTCAGGGTCCCTAGCTTGCACCCAGAGGACGTACCGCCCGACTAGGAAATAGTAGACTCGGTGGTCCTTTCGGGTATAACATAGAAGTAGTTGTATATTTCTTGTGTAGGCCAAAATCTTTAATGCGATATAAGTATTCGTAAGAAGATTAAGAGGTGTTCTACCGTCGTATTCGTGTCATTTGTTGTTGGTAAGAGCCCCATAAACCAGACTTTAACTTGTGACGAGAAACAGGTTGTGACGACTTCGCTGAATCGTGTGTGTGTCCGTGAAACAAATAAAACTGTGCGACGAACATGTCTAATTAATAATCAAATCAAAATTACCACTGATATAAGTAACATTTTTTTGACTATATATCCTCTATTCAGTAGAAATGAGCCTCTGTTTGACCGTAAATAGAAGGACCAAAATACGTTCTTTTCTCCGCCCCGATCACCATTTCTAGGGGAGATTGTTAGGTTCTCTATATTCTCTCGGTCCACCCCTTCTAGGGGACCTCCTCCCGTACCGTTGGGTGAGGTCATAAGAACGGACCTCTTAGGGTACCTGTCTCCTCGGACCCCCCGACGTTAGGTGCCCTAGTGTTTCTCAATCTGTGTGGACTTCGGCACCTCGAGGTGTGTGTGTAAAAAGTCTTTCACACGAGGGGAGGGGGATGTGTTAACAAAAGAAAGCACACACACACACCATACCTTCCATAAAATGAAAATTCCACTAAAAAGAAAAGTAGAAAACAAGTAGACATCTAGGACAATAAAAAAAGAGGGTTTGAACTTTGCAAAATAAAATATAACTCCACCACCACCACCACCAGATCAGTGATTCAGCACAGGCTGAGAACGCCGGGACACCTGACATCGGGCGGTCCGAGGAGAGGTACCCTAAGAGGTCCGTTCTGATGACCTCACCCAACGGTAAAGGAAGAGGTATATAACCCCATATCGGGTAATTGTTACAACACCATCAAAGTCCATTTGTAGTTTCCCTGAGCCGGTATGTACATGTACATAGGTAACAAGAGATTAGATAGAAAGTGTCGTTCACAGAGAACTCATAAAGGGATTCAAGAGACTGTACCTCCAAACTTTTTCGACGGACCATAAGGTCGGACACCTGAGTATGGAACGATAGACTAAATTTAACCGGTAAATTCACCAAAGTTGACAGAAATTTCATATTTTATAAAGAGTACATATTTTATATTACCTTTTGACAGTGGGTTAATTAGTGATGAGTTTAAACTATCAACATCGGTAAAAATGAAGTCTGTAAAAATTCTTTCTTCATGTCCATCTCACCCTCCAGGGGTATCGGTTAATTGAAGATAGGAAAGTAGGGTTTTCAGTGGTCACTAGACTTCGAGTACAAATAAAAAGGATAAAAGATAAAGTCCGAAATTATGTTTTCATACAAGGCACTTTTTATATCATAACGAGACTTGAAAGTTTAAGACGTGTATTTACATGAGTGTCCCGTACGGGACATAAGTGAATTGTAATACTAACTCTAAATGGGGTCGACTACATCTGGTTCAAGTACAATTGACGAAATTCCATTATATTAAATATTTATCTTAAATTGTGTAAGGAATAGCTATTCGTAAAGTCACGAAGAGTAATAACCCTTAACGACGAGAACATTGTCCGTCCACACATATCGAAGAGATTACCGTCATGGATCTCTTAACTTAACTCAAACCCTAGCGTCTTCTCCTTACTGGCCAAACGTTCCCACTAGTGGAAGTCGAAATGACCGACGAAATCGGCTTAGTGTGAGAACTTAATGGGTGGAAGTTAAATCGCCCAGGACTTACTCAGGGTAAAAAAGGGAAGGAGACACACCATCTTCGGAAGGGTTCACCGTGATCACTATTTCTTGGGAGGACGTTCACGTCCTCTGTATTCTCTGACCCCAAGTTAGGGACCCAACCCTTCTAGGAGACTTCCTACCGTACCGTGAGGTCATAAGAACGGACCTCTTAGGGTACCTGTCTCTTCGGACCGCCCGATGTCAGGTACGTCGGTGTCTCTCAGTCTGCACTGACTTCACTGAATCGTACATGTACACCACACGATCCTCCACACTGAATTTCGTGGGACCTTCAATTCCAAGGGAAATACGAGGAACGGTTGTTTGAAATTTTTTTTTTGGACCTCCTTTTAACGAAATATTATAACACAACCAAAGATGACAAGTCACGTCAAGTCGGCGAGTCAGCACAGGCTGAGAAACGTTGGGATACTTAGCGTCGTGCGGTCCGGAGGGACAGGTAGTGGTTGAGGGCCTCAAGTGAGTCTGAGTGCAGGTATCTCAGCTACTACGGTAGGTCGGTAGAGTAGGAGACAACAGGGGAAAAGGAGGACGGGGGTTAGGGAGGGTCGTAGTCTCAGAAAAGGTTACTCAGTCGAGAAGCGTACTCCACCGATTTCATGACCTCAAAGTCGAAATCGTAGTAAGGAAGGTTTCTTGTGGGTCCCAACTAGAGGAAATCTTACCTGACCAACCTAGAGGAACGTCAGGTTCCCTGAGAGTTCTCAGAAGAGGTTGTGGTGTCAAGTTTTCGTAGTTAAGAAGCTACGAGTCGGAAGAAGTGTCAGGTTGAGAGTGTAGGTATGTACTGGGGACCTTTTTGGTATCGGAACTGATCTGCCTGGAAACAACCGTTTCGTTACAGAGACGAAAACTTATACGATAGATCCAACCAGTATTGAAAAGAAGGTTCCTCCTTCGCAGAAAATTAAAGTACCGACGTCAGTGGTAGACGTCACTAAAACCTCGGGTTTTTTTATTTCAGACTGTGACAAAGGTGACAAAGGGGTAGATAAAGGGTACTTCACTACCCTGGCATACGGTACTAGAAACAAAAGACTTACAACTCGAAATTCGGTTGAAAAAGTGAGAAGAGAAAGTGAAAGTAGTTCTCCGAAAAATCAAGGAGAAGTGAAAGACGGTATTCCCACCACAGTAGACGTATAGACTCCAATAACTATAAAGAGGGTCGTCAGAACTAAGGTCGAACACGAAGAAGGTCGGGTCGTAAAGAGTACTACATCAGACGTATCTTCAATTTATTCGTCCCACTGTTATACGTCGGAACTGCATGAGGAAAAGGATAAACCTTGGTCAGACACAAGGTACAGGTAAAGATTGACAACGAAGGACTGGACGTACATCCAAAGAGTTCTCCGTCCAGTCCACCAAACCATAAGGGTAGAGAAAGTCTTAAAAGGTGTTAAATAACACTAGGTGTGTCAGTTTCCGAAACCGTATTAGTTATTTCGTCTTTATCTACAAAAAGACCTTTAGAGAACGAAAAAACTACTAGGTCACCTACAACCGTTAAACTAGAGACCAAGGAGACGGAAAAGATTTTCGTCGAACTTGTAGACCTCCAAGTGCCAAGTACATAACGACTTCGGACCGAACCTCTTAAAACTCGTAATGAAATGAAGTGCTGGTTCTATTAGTGCTACCATACTAGTGAATGGATCTCGGTCTGTAGGACCTTACACTTCCGTTCACATGGAATCCTTTGTAGTGATGCTTGTTTCGATCACCTCCACTACCCTAAGGTCAATTCGATAAAGTTTAGGACTTTCTACTACGACACTTTCACGACGTGAGTTATATGGTCGTTTAAACCTTTTGAGTCGTTACTGGTGTCCTGACCTTTACCAGTCAAAAGTAAGGTTAGGGTTTCTTTCCGTTACGGTTTCTTACGAGTTTGATGGCGTGTTGACATGAGTAGAGTGTTAGTATAGTCCTTCTTAGTTTATGAATCCTTAACTAATTTCTTTACTCTTTAAACACGTTATTTTTGATATACTGTCCCCTGAAGGGACCAACAGGTTACCGATTCTGAGGTACGAAGTACTAGGTACGTTCGTCCCCCGGGTCCAAGCTAGGGACTAGTCCCTTCTTCTGGGGGGGGGTATAACAACGTTGACTCTCAAACACACGGTGTTGATTTGTAGGGTGCACGGTGTTGTTTCTACTTTGTATGGTTCACGGTGTTGATTCTGGATCATGTCTGTTTAGTTATTTCTAATTTTTTTTTATGTTCTGTGGTGACTCTTTAATTTCTTCAGTATCTATTTACTCCCGAAGGGCCCACGACGTGACCACTTCTTAGGCGGACGGTGACGTCCTCTACGCCCTCTGTTCTCAAGCTCGGGTCCTAGTCCTTCTAGGGGGTCTCTTCCCCCTAGGTCATATGGGTGAGGTCATAAGAACGGACCTCTTAGGGTACCTGTCTCCTCCGACTGCCCGACGTGTCTCAGTCTGTGCTGACTCGTGTGCATCTAATTACTTTTGTGTGGGGTGTAAGTACCTAACCTTCTGAATTATAACAATTTTACAGGGTGTGAGAGACAACCTGACGGACGTTCTTTTTGTGAAGGAGTGATGAAGGAACCCTCTTACTCACTAAAGGGATTAGTAGGGAAAGTACTTCCTCCATCCGTCGAGAGTAAGGTCGATATACGTCCCCAGAGTTAAGGTCGAAGGACAGAACCTCGCAGTTGTAGTATCGAAAATGAAGATACAACCATAACAATTACTTTAGGGTCGAGGATTGACACTCTCAGATATAACCCTATATTAAGGGAAGACTGGGTCCTTTCACTACGAAGAGAGATCTACCAGTCATATAAATTATAGACACAACATAAAATATGACGTACAGATACACAAACATCTTTATACTCCTCGTACCCTGTACCATGCAGTTAGACGGGTTAACGGTCTTGAGTTTCAACCACAGACAAAGATTAAAAAGTTATAATATTTATTACGATACTCCTTATAGAAACGGGTAATTAGAAGTACGTGTAGAGACCGATAAAAGAAACCTGTTTACGGATCTTTACCAGTTTCTCATCCTCACAAAAATTTCATAAACTATATATTACGAGACAACCGTTGAGGGTTCTTACGTGGTGAAATGTAAGGGACTCTTAAGGACAAAAAGACGTGGGAGTAGTTGTAGACCCTTGAATTTTTTTATATATATAGTAAATGAATCTGATTTGTATATCACACTTTTGTCATGAAAAATGTAAAAATTGGCCAATCTTTTTTTAGTTTTCTTCTTATTTTAACACTACTGTATACTTTTAAGATACTCTAAGTTTAAAGTCATAGTCATTTCTGTCAAAATAACCATGGGTTGACCTAGGTAAGAAAATGAACAATAGATACCGACGAAAGTTTTACGTTATCGTCTCTGTCTCTGTTTTACGTTACCATCGACACTGTCTCTGGATACCAGACGACACGGATTTTATGAATGACAGATTGGTACGTGTCTTTTCCAACGTTGTGCACAAAATCTCTTTTAGTCGGACATATGTTTCTGTGACTCGACGTCAACATGTTATTATGATTGGTAGTGTCTGGTTCACTTGATGTTGATGTGAATCGTTGTACTTCCTTAGAGGGTTTGTATTTCGACTCTCTTTTTTCAGTCTTTGTCTTCTTATGTATGCCGGACGTAGAAGGACCTCGGGTCATCTTACAACATTTTGTTCAGATAAACTGGGTATGACTGTCTTCAGTCCTCTTACCGTTGGATACTCCCAGTCACATCATTGACCTTCTCCGGCCCTCCCCCGTGGAGTTCACGACTAGACTACGTACTCAAACGAGACATTTTTTAAGTACCTCCAAATGTGATTACTAGACACGTGAATGGATATCCAATTCAATACGAAGTCCGAAGGGACCATCGAGTTGACCATTTCTTAGACGGACGTTATGTCCTCTGGGACCAAGCTAAAGACCCAGTCTTTCTAGGGGACGTCTTCCCTATCCGATGGGTGAGGTTATAAGAACCCGAAGGGATCACCGAGTGTACCAGTTCTTAGACGGATGTTACACCCTCTGGACCCTAGACAGGGACCCAGTCCTTCTTGGGGACCTCCTCTCGTACCGTTGGGTGAGGTCATAAGAACGGACCTCTTAAGGTACCTGTCTCCTCGGACCACCCGATGTCAGGTACCCCAGCGTTTCTCAGCCTGTGTTGACTCGTTGATTCGTGTCGTGTTCAATACGAAGTTGTTTTAAAATGTTTCTCTTTTCTCTCTACCTCTACCCGTGTCGAACCGTGTGTAGACCTTTGTGTCTCAATGTGGTTTCACCCGGTTGTATAGAAGTTATAAAAGAGTAAAAGATAAAGAATCGAGAAGGAGTTATCAAGTGAAAAGTAACGACAGGAGTAATGGAAAGAGGGGACCGAAAGTCTCCTCCTTGAAGATCGAACCGTCTGGTAAAGACACTATTTATCCTTTATCTACCGACAATTTGTCCAAACAGTGTTTATAAATAATGATACACTGTTTAGTGGAGGTTCTAATTACCGAATCTGTTATTATAAAATAACAAACGAGCACTAAGATACCCAGTCCGTCCTGAGTCGTTCCCCAAAGAAACCGACATGCACCGTAGCCGGAGCTCAGAGTGTACCCCGACTCGTCGTCAGGGTCCACCTGACATATTCTTCGGAATTGAGTCTCAGACCAAGGAGCCACGGAGAAAGGTGTACCAAGAGTATCCGAAGGACTATCGTGCCGTCCGAGTCTCAATCTGAAGAGTACACTGGTTCTCGTTCTTGCACCTTCACGGATAAGAGAATTCGGACCTTCAACCCCTTGAAGTTAAGGTAGTATAATATAAACAGTTTCCTTTGGTACCCACGACAGTAAGTTCTTCTCCCCTTTACAACTCACACATACTACTACAGCATCATTTTTCGTTCTATTTATTGGATTAAAAAAAAAAATAAAACCCCTCTACCCCTGAAGGGGCCACCAGGTCACCAATTCTGAGACACGAGGGTTACGTCCCCCGACCCCAAACTAGGGTCCAGTCCCTTGATCTTGGGTGTACGAAGTCGGTTTTTAGAGTGTACGACGTTACTTCTAACTTCTAGAGTACACGACGTTGATTCTGGACCGGAGCGTTTTATTTATTAAAAAAATTAACCCTCTTTAACTGAAGGAAGAACTACACTCCCTGTCTTTACGTAAACACTGGAAAAAATTAGGTGGGTCTTGAAATAGAGTGCGTTCACGGTAAAGACTCTTGAGTTATTGTTTATTTATGTATTAAATTAATAAACATCACTACAAATCTATCTGAGTTATCTGTACTTAAACTCGTTTGAGGTCCTCTATCACCTTCTGTCCTCGGACCACATGACGTCAGGTACCCCACGGTTTCTCGGCCCGTGTCGAATCACTGACTTGTTGTAGTTGTTCTCTGTTACCTGTCTTAATTGGACTTGACCTTGAACAGTTGAAAAGTAAATTTTGTTTATTTACGATGATACATGAGACAACTGATACGTTGAGTGTTTCGTGTTGTAGTGGTGTTGTCGCTAATGACAAGGGACGTGAGACCAGATCTAGTCACGAAGAGTTTACTAGCGCACGTCTCCAGTCTCACTCCTGACTACCACAACGAGACACTTGGTGTGTCACACTGAGGGTGCCACCACCCTGTACTGATCTGGTGTCACCTTAGGTTGGTTAGTCTCTAGTCATTGGAGGTTTCGTGTCTGTCCGACGTTTGTCCTAATAAGTGTGGGTCGAATTATATTTCGACCTTGTCTTTAATATTCCTTGTATTTAATCAACCAATTCTCACTTTATTAAATAAGTCTAATGTCGATTAGTGTGTGTAAGTACGTTTAAGTAGTTACCAACTTTTGAACTCTTTCCGTCTTTTAATCTAAGTCTTATATACATTTTTACCTTTGTTCGTGGGATCCTCCTTACGCAAAACTTAGTATAGTCTGGAATAGTCGAGACACGTCTAAGACCTCCCTATTCTTTACAAAGACTCAAATTCCTCTGATATAGAACATTTGTTATAACCATAAACTAGTACAATAACTGTGTCCCAACGTTTCTACCTGAACACAAAAAAAAATTACGTGTGTGTCATCAAACCCGTAATTTCACTAATATGGGAGTTTCCACCTCATACATACACACAGACGCGTTTTTCTAGATAAACCAAATGTTTAGACTACTTTCACTTCAGAGAGTCAGCACAGGCTGAAAAACGTTGGGGTACCTAACATCGGATGGTCCAAGGAGACCGGTACCCTAAAAGGTCCGTTCTTATGACCTCACCCAACGGTAAAGGAAGAGGTCCTCTAGAAGGGCTGGGTCCCTGACTTGGATCCAGAGGACGTAACATCCATCTGTGAAATGGCAGACTCGGTGTCCTCTTCAGGACTATCAGTTAAATAAATTCAATGTTCAAGTTTACACTTGAAAAGGAAATTGGTAAAATATTGTAAAAATAACTTCATATTAACGAAGTGTTCGACCTTAGTTCTAACGGCCCTCTTTATAGTTATTGGAGTCTATACGTCTACTGTGGTGGGATTACCGTCTTCCACTTCTCCTCGATTTTTCGGAGAACTACTTTCACTTTCTCCTCTTGTTTTTTTTTACCGAATTTCGAGTTGTAGGTCTTTTGTTTCTAGTACCGTAGGCCAGGGTAGTGAAGTACCCTTTATCTACCCCTTTGTCATCTTTGTCACAGTCTGAAATAAAAAAATGACGTCTACCACTGACGTCTACCACTGACGTCGGTACTTTAATTTTCTGCGAAGGAGGAACCTTCTTTTCAATACTGGTTGGATCCATCGTATAAGTTTTCGTCTCTGTAATGAAACGGTTGATTCCAGGCAGATCAGTTCCGATACCAAAAAGGACACCAGTACATACCTACACTCTCAACCTGACACTTCTTCCGACTCGTGGCTTCTTAACTACGAAAACTTGACACCACAACCTCTTCTGAGAACTCTCAGGGAACCTGACGTTCCTCTAGGTTGGTCAGGTAAGACTTCCTCTAGTCGGCACCCTAAAGAAACCTTCCTTACTACGAATTCGACTTCGAGGTCATGAAACCGGTGGCGTACGCTTCTCAACTGAGTAACCTTTTTGAGACTACGACCCTCCCTAACCCCCGTCCTCCTCTTCCCCTGCTGGGTCCTACTCTACCGACCTACCGTAGTGCCTGAGCTACTTGCACTCAGACTCACTTGAGGCCCTATACCACTACCTGTCCCTCCGGACCGCACGACGCTAAGTGCCCCAGCGTCTCTTAGCCTGTACTGACTCACTGACTTGACTTGACTTGACTATTAACGACATGTTGTAATATACGATGTGTACATGTCATGTCACTAGGTGTTAAAAATTTCCAATGTAAGGTGAAAAGTATATTTTATAACCAATATAAGAGGCACAACATCTTATATAGGAACATCGAATAAAATGTGTATCATTCAAACATAAAGAATTACGGTATGGGGATATAACGAGGAAGGCGGAAGGCAGAGGTGTGACCGTTAGTGATCAAACAAGAGATATAGACAACTCAAACGAAGAAAAAAGAAAAGAATCAAAAAACTCTTGGGAGGTATGGCAAAAGGTGTCACTGACGTGTTTAAATGTAAACGTGTTGTCACACTCTTCCAAGGGAAAAGAAAGGTAAGAGGGGTCGCAAACAATAAACATCTCAAAAAACGTACTATCGGTAAAACTGTCCGTACTGTAATATAGAGTAACATGGAAAAGGAATTGGAAAAATTCAGGTTGGATCCTTTAAATAATGAGAAAAATATCGTTTTGGTTATGTTATAACATTTCATTAATCGGAGGTTAATTTATTTACATATAATTTTTTATTTTTATTTTATTTTAAGGGAAATTCAGATCGTTTATTATAGTTGGTTAAAATTCTCCAGAAACCTTTTATGACCTAGGGTCAACACTTGAATCAATTAATTTGTGGAAGTACTTAAAATTTCATGTGAATCTTGACAATTATATAATGTAAGTCAAAGGAAAAATCAGTGAAGTGAACAGAGTCAATTGTTTATATAAAGGTCCATACGTTTATTGAAATTTTAGATTATTTCAATTTGAATATTTATATCACTTTGAAGTCAAGAGAATTTTATAGGGTTATGATATATTCTAATCAAAAGTTAATTTTAGTACAAATCTACTTAATGGGTTAATATATAAAATGTCACCAAAGGTTTTGAGTCTTGAAGAAACATTGAAATTTTTACATATTTTATGGTTTATATGTATCTAAGAAAGAAATTGGGTTTATACTTAAGGTATCGAAACTAACAAAATTTTCAAAGACATGAAAAGGGTTCAGGAGGACCTCGACTCTTTAAGTAAGGTTGGTGTCTACCATTAATGGTAGGGTACTGACTCGGACGTATGTAAGGGTATTAGACCCGACCGGCGACCGATCTAAGAACAGTTATTGGGATTACCCTGTGAACTTCAGATATTTACTAATGATACAGGTCCTACGATGTGAAGTGCCCTCCACGAGAGTTCTGGGAATGGGAATTAAAATTCGACATATGTACTAATTCATGGGGCACCTGTAGAGATGTCCGATCATCGAACTAAAAGATAACTTAAAACGTGCAAAAATCAAGAGTTTGATATATGAGAAGAGAGATCAATATTTCTGGAAACGTGATCTCCTTAGGATTCTACACATTTATAGGAAAATAGACGTTTATTCTAGAAACCTTAGGTACCTTAGAAAGGTCTCCGAAACTAGTCTAGTCCAAACCTAAAATCCCGTTTTAACGGAGTATCCGAATGACACAAAAGGAGGGGTCTCCGTGCAGTCCAGAAACCACCGACAGAAGACCGTTAAAGTCGTATGAAAAACCTAAAGGTTTAATATAAGTTAAAACCTATAGAGTGTACCGAAACAGAGTTGACACCAGTGACTTAAACTCTAACAGAACAACTGTTCTTTCATATTATATAGGTTGACCGTTCGATATGGAGAACTAAAGAACGACAAACGTCTATATGCCACCTCTTGTGTTCAAGAAAAGGAAGGTAACGAAGAACGGGTCTGAGGAGACAGGGACCTTAAAAGGTCTGTTCTTATGATCTCAGTCAACGGTAAAGGATGAGCTCCCCTAGAAGGACTGGTCCCTAGTTTGGACGTAGAGAATACAGAGGACGTAACCGAAGGGACCACTGAGTCTGTCATTTCTTAGACGGACTTTACGCCCTCTGGACTCAAACTAGTCAGGGAAGTTTACAATCAACTACTATAATCCCTTAATGAAAAAAAATTTAAATCTAGTCTATACCTGAAGAGACCATCACGTCACCGATTCTGATACGAGGGTTAAGTTCCCCGGGTCCCAAGTTAGGGACCAGTCCCTTGATCTAAGATATACATCTTTGATTTTTTCTAGGGAGTACGGTGTTTAACTACGAAAGTTTGACACCACGACCTCTTCTGAGAACTCTCATGGGTCAAACGTAATGGTCAACGGAGTATTTGTAGTGTCTAAAAAAAAAAGGTCAACGACGACGACGATTCAGCGAAGTCAGCAGAGGCTGAGACACAACCAAACATACTTAGTCCTAAGTTTATGTCCGGTGTGGTACGACGACGACGACAACGATTCAGTGAAGTCAGTACAGGCTGAGACACGCTAGGGTATCTGTCGTCGGGTGGTCCGAGGAGGCGGGGACCCTAAGAGGTCCGTTCTTGTGCCCTCACCCAACGGTAAAGGAAGAGGTTACGTACTTTCACTTTTCACTTTCACTTCAGCGAGTCAGCATAGGTTGAGAAGTGTTGGGGTACCTGACATCGGGTGGTCCGAGAAGGTAGGTACCCTAAAAGGTCCGTTCTCATGACCTCACCCCACGGTAACGGAAGAGGGTGTGGTACGATGATCAAGATACAGAGAAATCAAAAAAAAAAAAGAAAAAAGAGGATGTCCGAGGGAAAGGTAGAGAGAAGGGGACAGGGGAGGATAGGGGAATCTCGAATAAAAACCTTCTTTGTTCCAGTGAACAACCTGTAGTTGACCCTAAAACGACTATCATAAGGGCTGAACAATTGACAAAGAGACTACAGACATAAAGGACTTTCGTCCATTGGTCTAGATGTCCGAAAGTAGGGAGTCATGCCTAAACTGAAACCCCGTTCTAATACAGTATACACCACACAAAAAGACTTTTTTGTGTAGTTCAGACCAGTAGACAGAAAGATACTAGAATCGTTGTCACCTTTGAGTCACGGTCCTATATCAGTTAAGTACCCCCTCCCTAGAAGCGAAATTAAGACTACGGTAGTGAGGAAGAAGTCCGATTCGACTTTACAAAGGTATTTCTCTGTAAAGAACTTAACGCTCTTGTCGTACCTTTGTGTAGGTAATGGTATACATTTTATCTATCGGTCACTCTTGAACGACACACAGTGTCCCTCAAGTTGGGTCACGAGACACTGTTGGATCTCCCCACCTTATCCTACGTTCTACCCTCCCCAAATTCCTCCCTCCCCTGTATACATCTGGATACCGACTAAGTACAACTACATACCGTTTTTGGTATGGACATCTCGTTAACAGGAGGTTATTAACATAAAACAAGATATGAAGAGTCATAACATTTAATATTAGAAACTATTTATAATCACTGAGCTTCCTCTTCCGTTACCGTTGGGTGAGGTCATGAGAACGGACCTTTTAGCGTACCTACCTCCTCGGACCATCCGAGACCAGGTACCCCAGCACTTCTCAGATTGTGCTGACTCGCTGAAGCGAAAGTGAAAAGTGAAAGGTACGTAACCTCTTCCTTTACCGTTGGGTGAGGGCACAAGAACGGACCTCTTAGGGTCCCTGCCACCTCGGACCACCCGACGGCAGATACCCCAGCGTGTCTCAGTCTGTGCTGACTTCGCTGAATCGTCGTCGTCGTCGTCGTCGTCGTCGTCGTCACTGAGCTTTATCTATTTATAGTCCTTTTTCTCTGAGAAGTGTGTAGAGGTCCAACCTGTGGATCACCAGGTTCCATTAGACTTGAAACGCGTCGTGTACCGTTTTAGTCTGTGAAGACCAGATGTGACCTACAATTACCTCAGTTCGTCCAGTATGGACCCCGAGGACCCAAACCAACCTAAAGACCCCCGACAGTACCGTCTGAAGACAAAAGACCCTAAAGGATTGTGACCAGTCCTGTGAAGATATGTAAGGTTAGGTCGGAACTCGTTGTCGTCCTCGGACCCCTGTTAAAAGGTCCTCATAATCAGAAGACCCCGGTGTCATCTGTTTCACGGTGTCTGACCCACCTAATTTCGTTTTCTTTAACTAAGAAAGTGTCAAGACCTCCGAGTTGCAGACTTTAGTTCCACAGTCGTCCCGGTGTGAAGGAAACTTCCGAGATCCTTTCCTAGACAAGGTCCGGAAAGAGGATCGAGGACCACAACGAGGTGTCGCAAGCAACTGAACATCTGTGTAGTGAGGTTAAAGGCGGAGAAAGTAGTGTCCCGGAAGAAGGGTACGCAGGCAGAAAAGAAAAGAAGATTCCTGTGGTCAGTACGACCCACTTCCCAGGTAGGATGTAGTAATACTGGAGTAGTATTAAATTGATTAATGTAGACTTTACTGGGATAAAGGTTTATGACATTACGAGTGTCCAAGATCCCTGTCCTGAATTTATATAAAACCCCCCGTGCATTAAGTTGGGCGTTGTCGTCCCTTGGGTCACACATCCCCGTCACCTACAAGGAGAACGGTCGTCGTAGGACGACTGGAACCCCTTCATCCACCCGACCGTCTCTTCAGGACTCCTTGTTCACCAACCTAAACGACCCTGCCACGAAGAAAGGGGTTTTGCGAGAAGACACGACATCGACTTTAACGACAGGGAAACCTTACAAGTTTTCTGTGTCACTGATCTACAGTTTCCATATCTGTCCTGGGATGCAAGACTACCCGAAAACGATTAAAATTACGACACACTGTGTGCCTCGAGTTGGGTCACAACTGTTGTAGTGGTATAACTGTAATAATAATTATAAAAAATATGTTCCCCAGACGACACCAGATAATACAACCACACGGGGGTGTAAGTATATAACTTCACGTACGCACACACGAGTTAGTGATTCAGCACAAGTCGGGAAACGTCGGGGTACCTGACATCGGGCGGTCCAAAGAGACAGGTACCCTAAAAGGTCCGTTCTTATGACCTCACCCAACGGTAAAGGAGGAGGTCCCCTAAAAGGTCTGGGTCCCTAACTTGGACGTAGAGAACGCAGAGGACCTAACGCCAACCTAAGAAATGGTGACTCGGTAGACCCTTCGGGTATACAGGTTCAGGATTGGACGTTACACTACCATAATCCTCTACCTCGGAAGTTCTCGACAAATCCAGTACTGCTACTCGATGCTCTTAAGTTAGTTACAAGAAAACTTTTTCTGGCGTGTTTCGTACCCTTCTTAAGAGGGAGTCTCGAAGGTGTTCCTTGGGTTGGACCGGTGTGGACCTAAAATCAAAAGACCGAAGGTCTTACACTCTTATTTAAAAACAACAAAATGTGGAGTTATTTTATTTTATTTCCGTTGGAGTGTCGCGAGGGATTTGGAAAGGTGGGACACTTCTGTGTAGGCTGGTACGACCGTGGGACTGGTTCCCGAAGGGTCGGAGGTGTTGACCTTCTTTACTCACAGAGAACAAATATTCCGTGAGACAAACACCACAAAACACCTTCGTCAGACTTTTCCCAGGACGTTTTACATGTACCGTTTGACACATCAGTCAGGACCCATCCGTGTACTCCGTCTTCTCTCCGTCTCCTTTGTCCGTCTTTAGTTTGTAACGACTACCGTACCAACCGAGTCCCAACCGAAAAACGGGTGAAGATGAAGACACGGTCCATTCGGTCCGACCTGAAGTGTCTCTGTACCGGATTTCAATTTACTGTTTGTTTAGGTCTAACAATTTATTCGGGAGAATAGTGCGTGTCGACTCATCGGGAACCGTGGAGAATTTACGCTTTGTTTCGGGATAACTAATACTTCAACACATTCCTTTTGTGATTCGTCTACCGAGGGACTTAGTCATAACATTTCACACACACACACACACAATCAACAAGTCAACACAGGTTGAGAAAGCACTGGGGTACACGACATCGGGAGGTCCGGGGAGACAGGTACCCTAAGATAGGTAAAAAAGGACGGAAACCTGGGTTTCACTGTGTAGTCGAGAAGACCCCAGAGATCGGACGATCGGAACCTGACTTGAGTATGGTGACCGAGAGGACCCAAAGGTCTAACGATTGAGCTGAAAAGGAATGAGTCGGAGGTATTAGTGAACTCGTTTAAGGAATATTCTTAGAGAACTATATACATAGGGTAACCAAGACAAAGAGACCTCTTGAGACTGATTATATCTCCAGTTTATTCTACCAACTACGAAAATCGTTATCGGTCTAGTGTAACGGGAGTCAAGTCAAGTCAAGTCAGCGAGTCAGCACAGACTGAGACGCTGGGGTACTTAGCGTCGTGTGGTCCGGAGGGACAGGTAGTGGTATAGGGCCTCAAGTGAGTCTGGGTGCAGGTAGCTGAGTCACTACGGTAGGTCGGTTGAGTAGGAGTCAGCAGGGGAAGAGGAGGACGGGAGTTAGGGAGGGTCGTAGTCTCAGAAAAGGTTACTCAGTTGAGAAGCGTACTCCACCGGTTTCATGACCTCAAAGTCGAATTCGTAGTAAGGAAGGTTTCTTTAGGGTCCCGACTAGAGGAAGTCTTACCTGACCAACTTAGAGGAACGTCAGGTTCCCTGAGAGTTCTCAGAAGAGGTTGTGGTGTCAAGTTTTCGTAGTTAAGAAGCCACGAGTCGGAAGAAGTGTCAGGTTGAGAGTGTAGGTATGTACTGGTGTCTTTTTTGGTATCGGAACTGATCTACCTGGAATCAACCGTTTCGTTACAGAGACGAAAACTTATATGATAGATCCAACCAGTATTGAAAAGAAGGTTCCTC